>PVLD010006701.1:0-98169 GCA_004027595.1 Dinomys branickii
AAAAAAAAAAAAAAATACATAAATAAAAATAAAAAATTACTTCCGAAAGATGGAATTGAAAGAGAATTGTAGGTAATTCTTTTCCGAGTAAATTTCTCTTTCTTCTGCTTTCCTATTAGTTTCCTAGGCAGGCGTGGTGGCACATGCTTGTAATCACAGCACTAGGAAAGCTGAGGCAGGAGGATCACTGTGAGTTCAAGACCAGCCTGGGCTACAACATGAGCTCAAAGCCAGCCTGAACTGCATATAGAGACCCTGCCTCAAAAAGACAAATAAAAAAGCAGGTTGCTTTACCCCTACTAGTTTCCTAGTAACTTTTCTTTCCTAGTAAGTTTCTAAACCAGTGTAGTTTTGTCAGTACAGTGACTAGGAGAAGAGGGCAAAGTAGAGGAGCCTGGAAAAGTGTGAATTACGCACTACGGGGAAAGAAATGAAACAGAAGTGTTCATAAATCTATGATTTTAGTAATGTCAAAAAAGAGGTGAAACCACAATTGATCCCACAGGACTTATGACACAACTCTTCGTCCAGAGAGGATTTCTGCTTCATTTTTTCAGCCTCCAAGCTTCAAAGAAACGAGTGTTTTGAGGAGCATTATGAAAAGGGAGTGATAACTTCTTGATCTGAACCTTCCCAAGAAAACTGGTAGGTGCAAGGTCTTCATAACAGTGTTCAACGCCCAGCAGACTTCCCCATCTCAGTTACAGTTCTCAACTCAGTAAGTGAAAGAGAATTAAGAGTCTCAAACTGAAAACATCATAAAACTCAATTTTAAATGTGGCACCCAATATTTTTGTATTTTCTTTGAGAATTTAAGGGACTGATGATTTTATGACTCAACAGGATAAAAAATGCAAAAAAGGGGGGGAGGTATGATAACAAAACTGAAATACTACAACACTGCAATAAAAAGAGGTAAAAGTCAAGAAACCAAGAGCCTCCGAATTTGGTGGGTCATCTAAGTGGACTATGGAGCTTCCTCAGGATAATGGCAGAGGACAGCAGAGAAGACAGTAGGTCAAAGGACAAACCTTCAGGGTCTGTGTCTAATAATGAGTCAAGACAGCATGAACTTCAGAGGAAAAAGGTTTTGCAGAGACAGAATAGCTAGAATGAATGTACATAATCTATCCTCTAAGACAGGAAGGCAACCAGGCAAGATACAGCACATTTGTAATGCTAGCACTCAGGAGGCTGAGGCAGGGGAAAATCACTGTGAGAAAAAGACACACCTAGGCTACACAGTATGACTCTGTCTCAAAAATAAACAAACCAGGAAGTGTTTGAAAGGATATCAATAACTACACAAAGACAACAGGAACAGACTAGCCCTAGTGGTCCCCTAGGAAAGGAGAACAGGTCTATGAATGGAAAAAGCTAAGATCCTGATTCTGCTCCTGGCCATGCATACCACAGTTTAGGAGAATGAAACCTCAGAGGGCAGAAGTGAAAGGAAGGGAAAATTACCAAAGATGACCCTGCATTACCTAAGGCAGCCACAAAACATCAACAGCTAACACAATGGGCAAAATCAGTACAGAATCGTAAAATCAGTACAAAAGTCTTGAAAAAAGAATGAAAGTAGAGGGCCAGGGATATAGCTCAGTGGCATAAATGCCTGCCTGGCAAGTGCAAGGTCCTCAGTTTGATTCCCAGAACCAAAAAAGAACAAGTAGGAAAGAGAGGTGGGGTCAAGAGAAAAAAGCCAGGATGGGACTATAAAAAAGAATTCTTCTTCATTTTGAACTGTTCGGCTTCTACTTGGCAACTCACCTATCTGGGGGGTGGTGGTGGGGTGTGTGTGTGTGTGTGAGAGAGACAGAGACAGAGACAGAGACAGAGACAGAGACAAACAGACTGCATTTTCAAAGGAGAGAAACACACCGCGTGTGGTGGCGCACGCCTGTAATCCCAGCACTCAGGAGGCTGTGGCAGGAGGATTGTTGCAAGTTGCAGACCAGCCTGGGCTACAAAGTGAGCTCAAGATAGACTCATCAATTCTTCCCCTCATTCTTAAGTATGCCGTGACATAGCAGAGGAGCCAATGACTTCTGGGATCAAGCAATCACTGTAACAAGAAGCAAGCCTGGTATGGTGGTACACACCTATAATCCCCGCACTCAGGAGGCTGCAATAAATTTGAGACCAGCCTGGACTACAAAGTGAGTTGAAAGCCAACCTAAATTGGCTGTTTCAAAAAACCAAAAGGAGCAAGAAAGAGAGGGGACGGAGGAAGGGAGGAAGGAAGGAAGGAGAAAATCTGTAACATGAAGAAACTGCAGGTCTACAACCTGGAGTGGTGGCACACATCTGTAATCCCAGCACTCAAAAGGCTGAGGCAGGAGGATAGTTGAGAGTTCAAGACCAGCCTGAGCTACAAAGTGAGCTAAAGGCCAGCCTGAACTGCAAAGCAAGACCCTGTCTCAAAAGGACAAAGATGAAACTATTTTAAATACAAGATTTCTGACAACACATACTAAATTCATTCTCTACTTATATTTTTGCTACAAAAAAAAAACACCACTATTTTGAAAACTTGCCTTATCTGTCACTTTGATAATCTACAAATCTGTCAGCTCTTTAAACCTGTCCATAGGTATATATTCAAATGAAGCAACATCCAGTCACAAAGCTAAAAAAGCAGGACCCAAAATGAACTTTCTTCTAAATTAAAGTGATGGAGGGGCTGGGGGTATAGCTCAGTGGCATAAGCGCTTGCCTGGCAAGCGCAAGGTCCTGAGTTCGATCCCTGGTACCGGAAAATAAATAAATAAATGAATGAATGAATGAATGAATAAATAAATGGAAAGTCTAAACGTGAAGGGGAATCTCACATTGTTTATAAAAGAGTAAAAAAAAAGGTAGAATAAACCTGGCACCGGAAAATAAATAAATAAATAAATAAATGGAAAGTCCAAACATGAAGGGGAATCTCACATTGTTTATAAAAGAGTGAAAAAAAAGGTAGAATAAACCTGGCATGGTGGTGCACACCTGTAGTCCCAACAGTCCCAGCACTCAAGAGACTGAGGCAGGAAGATCACCAGAA
The DNA here is from genome assembly GCA_004027595.1 of Dinomys branickii. Taxonomy (NCBI): domain Eukaryota; kingdom Metazoa; phylum Chordata; class Mammalia; order Rodentia; family Dinomyidae; genus Dinomys; species Dinomys branickii. The sequence continues at coordinate 3,050 of PVLD010006701.1, forward strand.
GTTCAAGGCCAGCTTTGGCTACATAGTGAGTTCAAAGCTAGCCTAAAATACATAGCAAAGACCCTGTCTCAAAAAAATAAATAAATGAGGCTGAGGCATAAATTCTAGGCCAGTTTGGGCTACAAAGTGAGCTGAAGGCCAGCCTGAACTGTACAGGGAGACACTGTCTCAAAAAAAGTGAAAGGACTAAAGGAAGAAAGGACAAGAGGGGGAGGGGTAGGGGAAGGGGAGGGGGCGGGAGAGGGAAGGAGAGAGAGAGGGAGAGAGGGAGGGAGGGAGGGAGGGAGGGAGGGAGGGGAGGGAAAGAGAGAGAGAACCTTCACTCAACAAAATCATATGCAGCAATGTTTGAGTATCAGTGTAATTTTATACATCCCCAAAAAGACAGACACAAGATGAGTTTAAAAAAATGAATATTAGTTAAAGTAATAACCTATCCTCTATTTCTGTAATTTGTGATATTCTTAAATTACTTTAATCACCACAAAAAAAGATAGCCCTGACCTGTATGAAGTACTTCTACAACTCCAACATTTATGTTATACAAAATTAAAATTATTTTCGACATTAACTTAGTTTAAAAGGAATCTTAGCCAGATGTAGTGGTATGTGCATTTGGGAGGGCTAAAGCAGGAGAATTACAACTCAAGAGTGGCCTAAACTAAATAATGAGAACTGTCTCAGAAAAACAAAAAATAGGCCAGGCGTAGTGGCACTGGACTGTGATCCCAGCACTTGGGAGGGTGAGGCAGGAAAATCATTGCAAGTTTGAGACCAGCCTGGGATAAAGTCAGTTCAAGGCCAGCCAGAACTACATAGAGAGACCCTAACTTAAAAAAAAAAAATTAAAAAAAAATTGTTGGGCATGGTGGTACATGCCTGTAATCCCAGCACTCAGGATGCTGAGACAGGAGGATCATTCCAAGTTCAAGACTAGCCTGGTATACAAAGTAAGCTGAAGGCCAGCCTGAACTGCAGAGCGAGACCCTGTCTCAAAAAGACCAAAAAAAAAAAAAAGAAAAGTAAAGTATTTTAAAATACAAAACTAAGAGGATATTATTCTGTACTCAGAAAAATTTTTACTTCATTTCACTGTATCTCACTATAATAAATCGTCTTACTAAACACAAACATTTTTGAGTAACTTTTAAAATATGATCGATAGCTGGACATGGTGGTATATGCTATAATCCCAGTACTCAGGAGGTTGAGTCAAGAGATCACATTGAGTTCAAGGCTAGCTTGTGCTACGTAGTGAGTTTTGGGTCAGCCTGGGCTACATAGGAGACCCTGCCTCAAAGAAAACAAAAAAATAAAATATGATCTGTAAAAACACTGATTTATAACAAAGGTTCACGAAGCAAAATCAGGCTTACTCACTTGATTACTAAAATTACTCACTTTAAAAAAAAAAAAAGGAATGAAAAACAAAGGTTTTTGATAAAAAAAAAAAAGGAATAAAATTACTCACTTTATTCCTAAACATTTAGCCTAAAGAAATAACACAACTTTCTCCCCCCAAAAAGTCAACAGTTCAAGAGAACTGTCTACATACACTAGACCTACACATTATAAATGAAATTACTGTTCTTATGGGATATCTTTTAAAAAAGTATTGATGCTCTGCTCAATTTTCTCATTCTATAAGGAATTTAAATACCTCATTTATACTGTTGTGGATGAACAGCACAAGGTACGGCTTAGTACAATTCTGAATCATTACCTGTCCCATGAAACTAAAGTCAGCTTTATTCCTAATAGCCCAAAACCAAGAATAATCTAAACATTCATCCATAGATGAATGAATAAATAATACTGTAACACTGATACCTTCGAATAGCCTTGGCATTAAAAGTCAGAACTACTAACATATGTGAACAACACAGACTAATCAGACATTGCACTATGTAAAATAAGCCAGGCAAAGACACATGTTCCTTGGTTTCAATAGAAACGCTTGTATACATTTAATACTGAAATATCAGTATCAACAATAGAAGTGCTTCAAGGGCTTACTGCAAATATTTGTGGTCTGTATCTACAAACAAAACACATAGCTTTGTACTTTAAAAAACACATCCCAGCCAGGCATGGTGGCACATACCTATAATCCCAGCACTTGGAAGGCTAAGGCAGGAGGACTGTTTAGAGTTTGAGACCAGCCTGGGCTACAAAGTGAGTCCAAGGCCTGCCTGACCTGTGTAGCGCAACCCTATCTCAAAAAGGGGAAAAAAAAAAAAAAAGATTCTGGGAAGAGACAACATTAATCTATAATCACAAAAAATGGATCCGCAGGCACATGCAGAAAAGCTGGAGTAAACTTTGAGTATAAAGAAATGGAATTTTTTTGGGTACCAGGAATCAAACTCACAACCTTACACTTGCAAGGCAGGCACTGTGTCACTGAGCTATATCCCTGGCCCCAAGTTATCTATCTTGATTATGGTAAAGGTTACACACGTGTATAAAAATCATCAAAATGTACGCTGAAAATGAAGGGCTTTTATTGTATATAAATTAAACTTCAAAAAGGTTAATTTAAAAAAAAAAAAACTAAGTGTACTAAAACTAAAATTAGCCGGGCATAGTGGCACATGCCTATAATCCCAGCACTCGTAAGGAGACTGAGGCAGGAGGATCTTTATGAGTTTGAGACCAGCCTGGGCTAAAAAGTGAGCTCAAGGCCAGCCTGAACTGCAGAGTGAGACCCTATCTCAAAAAGACCCAAAAAAAAAAAAAATAAATCTACAATTAAAAAAAATAATAAAAATAAAATTGACTCCCCCTTCAACTAAAAAAAATTAAAAACTCAGTTCCTCAAGGGGAAAAGGCACAGCAACTTTACAGATGACAAATCTGACCAGGCATTAAGGCCAACAGCAATGGTGATAATCATGTGGGCATTACGTGCTCTTGATATGTGACGGCACCTTTTATCTCCACTGTGATCTTGTCCCAAACCCCACACAGCAGTCTAACCACGAAGACATCAGGAAAAACAGAGACATATTCTAGAAAATACTTGACCAGTATTCCTTAAGCTTGCCAAGGAAACAAGGGAAGTCAAGAGAAATTCATAGCCAAAAGGAGCCTAACCATGCATGTCTAAATATAAAATAGTATACTGGATACGATTCTTAAACACAAAAGGTCAAACTAGAAAAATGTGAATGAATGATGGCCTATAGACTTTAATAACAATGCACCAATACTGATTTACTGCCAAGCGTGGTGGCATACACCTGAATCCCAGCAGTCAAGAGGCTGAGGCAGCAGGATCGGAACACCTTGAGTTCAAGCCAGCCTGGAATACACAGCAAGAGCCTGGCTCAAAAGGCAATAAAAACTTGATTTATTAACTCTAACAGTGTACAGTAGTAATCTAAATTGTTGGGTCTTGTTTTGTTTTGTTGTTTTGTTTTTTAAGACAGAGTCTTGCTATACAACCCAGGCTGGCCTCAAATATACAATCACCCAGACATGCGATAGGAAGTATAGAGACTGGGAGTGCCATAAGGACATAAACCACACACATACAAAAATTAACCATCATCCTGCCTCAGCCTTCCTTGTACTTAAGATTACAGACACGTACCACCATACCTGGCTATGTAAATTTTTGGGAGCCTGTTTGTGTCTTCTTTTTTCTAAGTAGTAGGGACTGAACCCAGGGCTTTCATACTGAGCTGGGAGGCTCAAGCAGGAGGGTCACAAGTTCAAGCCAATCCTAGATAACTAAGCAACTTAATGAGACCCTTTTTTTTAATAAGTAAAAAAAAAGGCTGGAGACGTATGTTGTATAGGCCCTGGGTTAAATACTCAGTACCAAAAAAAGAAAAAAGCAGCTACTACTTGCTAGATTTTAGCATAGTATCAAAGAAGAATGACTACCATATGTGAGAAAAAACTTACTCCTCACCTTCCCAAAGCCACATATAATTTGTGAGGATTAAGAGAACATATACTTCAAATAAATAAACAAGCGGTTGATGTAGAAGCAACAGGCAAATAGCTGTCTTCTATACAGTCAGACATAAAAATTTGCAAAAAAGTGAAATGATTCCCACCCAATTTTTACAAATATTTTTTTAAATGGTATTTTTCATTAAAAATACATTTATGTTAACATGCAATGAGTTTAATATTTTTAAGGGAGTATTTGTTAAATTTCTTGATATGGCACAGATGGCTATAACTAAAAAATAAAAGCTCTCTGGGATCTTCTACACCTTTTTAGATAAGACAGTACAATGATTTGAACACAACCCTAAAAGTCATGTGCTAGAAAATTAATCTCTAGCTGGGCACAGTGACACACACTTGTAATCCCAGCACTCAAGAGGCTGAGGCAGGAGGATCACTGTGTGTTTGAAGCCAGCCTGGGCTTCAAAGTGAGATCAAGGCCACCTGAACTGCATAGTGAAATCTTGTCTCAAAAAGACAAAAACAAAAGAAAATTAATCTCTAGTATAACACTGTTGGGAGATGGGGCCTAATTACACATGATCAGGTACTGAGGACTCTGCTGTCTCGGAAGGATTAACATCTTCAACACAGGCGAATCTGACCCGCTCCACTGAGCCATGGGATAGATAATGTGCCCCATGGGCCTATACCACATGCCAGCACCACGTTCTTGGGCTTCCCAGACTCCACAATCACAGGCCAAATAAAGTCATTGTTTATTATAAATTACTTAGTCTCAGATACTGTATTACAGCAGCAGCAAATGGACTAAGACAGGTTCTAAGATTGAAATGTCACAACTGAAGTCAGCAGTAAAGTTCTTGCATAAGTGAGTCCCTGAGACTTTTTCCCCAGAACAACCCCACAAAAAACCCACAGTAACATCTACCTCAGAGAAAAGGGGAAAATGAGAAAAGAAACAAACCTTAACACACATAGATAGACAGACAGACAGAAAGACAAACATTGTGAAAAGCATATTAAGGGAATACAATCTCCACTGACAAAAACACCAAAATCCAAACTGTAGCCAAGAATGGTACGTGTCAGTTATCCCAGCTATTTGGGAGGCTGAGGCAAGAAGGTCACAAGGTCAAGGCCAGTTCAGGCACCTTAGTGAGGACACATATTAAACAAAAAAGGGTTTAGGATATAGCTCAGTGATACAGCACTTGCCTAATATATACAAGTCCTGGGTTTAATCCTCAGTACCACAAAAAATAAATATAGGGAAGGAGAGCGGGAGGGCATGAATAAAGCAATTTAAAAATCCAAAATCTCTTCCTCAAAAGTACGCAGGGCATAAAACTGCATCTTCTTAACAGAGAAGCTTCTCTGGGTAATAAAGAAGCAAACAGCCTCGAGTTTCACTCACAGCTCCAGAGAATCTTCTGCCCACAGCCATGCAAGCTTAGAAGAGGACCCTGCACTATACTATATGACTGCAGCCTGAGAGACCGTGGGCAGAGGACCTCATTCAGCCCTCCCAGACCCCTGGGTCACCCAAAGTGTGAGATAATAAAATTGGGTCACCCAAAGTGTGAGATAATAAAATTGGGCATGTGAAGCCAAAAAAACCACACACACACACACACACACACACACACACCTGTCTTGCAAGGACAGAAAGACTTTTCACATTTTAGAATCTACTCAAGTGACTGTTTGACTGTCCTTCCTACCTTTCCCACTAGGACTCAAGCTCCATGAAGACAGGAAAACGTGTGGCTTGTTCATCACTAAGGCTAGCCCAGTACCTGGCACACAGCAAATGTTCAACTTTTGTTAGATTTTTTTTTTTTTCAGACAGGTCTTGCCATGTAGTTCAGGTTAATCTTGAACACACTACAGCCCAGGCTGTTCCTGAACTTACGGGGGATGCTCCTGTCTCAGCCTCCTGCGTGCTGGAATTACAGGAGTTCACCACCATGCCTAGCCTGTTTGTATTTTTAAAAACGTCTATTAAGACTTGCAAACAGAACCCAAGGACATGCCTATTTAAAAAATTGGGGGGGGGCTATTCAAATCTTATAAACATGAAATTTTCCAAACCAAACTTTACCTTACGCTGAGTGTGGTAGTACATGCCTATAATTCCACATTCTGAGAGGCTGAGGTAGGAAGATCAAAAGTTTGAGCCCTGCCTGGGCAATCTGGTCACTTAGCTAGACCCTATCTCAAAATAAAAAACAAAACAGGGCTGGGGGTATGGCTTAGTGCAAATGCCCCAGGGTCCAACCTCAGTACTCAAAAATCAAAAAAATTTACCAATTGTGTAGTATTAAGTCATAACTTGATTCACCGACAGCCTATTTATTGCATTCCAGGTACTGTGTTATATTGGACATTTTGGATTTGTAATTCCTACAACCATGGGGTAAACTCTGCAGGTAAGTCAGCCTCTAAGAAAACAACCTATCTAAAGTTACATAAATGACAGAAAATTAAAGCCCTATCTCTGCTCAGAAGCTAACAAGCTTTTCGTTACATACGTACACTGATGCAGTGCTCACAGTAGCTGATTTCCTTCCTTGTCATTTCCTTTCAATTTTTACAGGAATCCCATTTTGTGGAAACTTATTTTTTTCCTTTCCCAATCTTCCACTCTGTTTCACTGTACACACTCCCATTCCTTTGCATTTCTGCAGCAACCCCTTACAGAAGACATGTTTTTCTATCAGAAACTTCATAACAAGCAGCATAAAAGTCTGAAGAGCATCAGGTTCTATAACATAAATGAAGGCTCTTTGACCCACTGGTCTCCCATAATGGCTTTGCATCTTGTTACACACAAAGGACACGTGAGTGGTACTGTGCCAGAACTGACCATGACAGGCTTTGGACAGGACCATCTTGTCAAAGTCTACGCCATGATTCACCAATTACAAAGTATTAAGACAGCACTTCCTTCAATTCTTTCACAGTCTCTACAACTACAACCAAAAGACCACTACTAAAAGGACTAAAACTTCTAAGACTTCCTCTAGGACAATTTGAATAAAAGAAACTGTCTCCGAAAAACATACTGGCAACAAAAGAATACTTTAAAAAAAAAAGTATTACTGTTACCATCATTTTTCCCCACTGCTTCTTTATATTTTCTCCCACCGCTTCTAAATAGTATGTAAGCTCTTTTTCCCCACTTTTGGTTAAGTAATAAAAGAGGCAAAAGTAAACTCTCCTACAAAAATTACAATGCCATAAATGTTGCTATGTCACTTGATTATCTCACCACAAGTAAGTACTTGCAGCGAGGGACCCCAGAGCCTAAGTTTTATACAGATTACGTGGAAAGCATTTTAAACTTCACAAATCCCTAAATTATGTCTTACTTTAATTTCCAAAATAAAGAAAATATGCAACTGGGGGGGACCCTCTACTACCTTAAAAAATAAATTTTAAAACCCCCTTAGCTAAAACAAAAAGTATCACAGGAAATCACATCTGCAGCCTGTGAGATGTATCATTCTATGTATTTACTAGTAATGCTGAAGATGTTCCATTAAAAATAGCTGAGGGGCACTGCATGATGGTGTTCACCCATAATCTCACCACTTGGGAGGCTCAGGCAGGAGGATCACCACAAGTGTATGTAGTGTATGTAGTGAGTTCAAGGCCAGCCTGATCTGCATAGTAAAATCCTGCCTCAAGACTAAAACAAAGTTGTCAGGCACGGCAGCATATACCTATAATTTCAGCACTCCCCTATACTTTAATCTGAGCACTTCTAGAGGCTGAGGCAAGAAGATGAGGCAGGAGGACTGCCATGAGTTCAAAACTAGCCTGCACTACACAGCAGGACCTTATCTCAAAAAACAAAACTGAACTAGAAAATTCCAATAGTAAGCTCCATTGAGCTTCATTCACCGCCCCCCCAAAAAAGCTTTTTTTTAGCACTGGGAATTGAACTCAGGACCTCATGCTTACCAGGCAGGCACTGTGCCATTGAGCTATATCCCCGGGCATATATATTAATTAATTCTTTGGAACATAAAAATTAAAACTGCACAGCTATTTGCAGGATTTCTTTCTAAAATGCTAGAAAATGAAAATATCTAGAAGCTTCTATGGGAGTCTGCCTATAATAGCCACCACCCTTTCAGCTCATTATGCTTGCATTTCTAGACTAAGCCTCTACATCAAAACTCACTGCACTAGCCAGGTGTGCAGTACTCGGGAGGCTGAGGCAGGAAGACCACTGTGAGTTCGAGACCAGCCGGGGACAAAGTGAACTCAAGGCCAGCCTGAATTGCATGACAAGACCCTGTCTCAAAAAGGAAAAAAAAAAAAAACCCTCACTCCTCCAAGTATAATTGTTTGAATTTTTCTTCCCAAAAAAGTGAAATTTGTTGGGTTTTTTTTTTTTTGTCTTTTTGAGACAGGGTCTTGCCATGCAGCTCACTTTGGCCTTTGTAGCCCAGGTTAGTCTCAAACTCATGACGATCCTGCTGCCTCAGCCACCCCAGTGCCGGGATTACAGGCGTGCGCCATCACGTCCAGCTAGAAAAATGAAATTTGGACACCGAGCTAGTAATCAGTTGGCTAGTAGCACTAGAGCTCAAGTTCACATTTCCAAGAATGAAGTTGCCATTTTTTCCACGTTTGTTAAGTAGAAAAGGCCAGACTAAAGAACGATAACTAAGGCAGGACAAGAACTTGCAGAGGCTACTCAGGACAACCACAAAAGTGCCACCTACACTGTGCTGGCTCCTGTAGGCTTCTCAATTTTTCGTTCTTGGCAAACATTTGTGAGTTCTTTTACAGTATCTTGAGCCCTTAGCACACCTGCCCCAAAAGCATTGCTCAAAGCAGCAGAAAAGAGTTTTCTGAAAAAAAAAAAGAATTTTCTGTTCACTATCCATAATTGCAAGTCAAATACAAAAAACAGCTAAGACCTAAAACCAAATCACCTTGGGAGCTGGGAATGTAATTCAGTGACAAGGCACTTGCTTAGCATGCACAAGGCCCTGGGTTCCATCCCTAGTTTTGCTACAAAAAAACAAAACAAATGACCTATTTGCCTAACTCCTCAACTTCATGTTTCCTTTCCAACTTACCTGTTCAAAAGTTCTGCTGGTTCACAGCAGGAGGTTTGAGGAGGATTTGTTTAGGTCCTTTTAACACTGTAAATAATAAAAATATTAATGTAAATCATCCAGCAATCTCTTTAAAACTTTTTTAAACAATTTTTCATCAAGAATATATTTTACAGGAAAAGGCTTCCAAACCTAGTTAAAATACTGAATTGCCTGCTATGTGCTATCTTGTGGGGTTTTTGAGAGTTCTACAGTCTAAATCTTAGGGTCTTCACAGACATGTATCTCCAGTCCTTTTTTTTATTTTGAGACATGGTCTCTCAATAAACTACTAAATTGCCCAGGCTTGGCTCCCAACTATCAATCCTTCTGCCTCAGCCTCCCAGAGTGCAGAGATTGAAGGTATGGCTATACCACCCTGGCTGGCTGGTATGTTCATGGATTATATTGTGCTACTAAAATACCTATTTTTAACAAAAGTCCTACATGATTCTGACAAATGAACAGTACCACAAGGCTTCTGGGCAATAAAAGTTTTCATTCAAAACTACATTATAGCCAAGCATGGTGATGTATGCCCTGAGATCCCATCACTTCAGAGGTTGAAGCAGGAGGATCACCATTAAGTTCGAGACCAGCCTGGACTACACAGTGAATTCAACGCCAGTCTGAACTACTGTGAAATCATGTCTCAAAACACAAAAAAAAACACAGTATAGCTGGGCAAGGTGGCACACAGCTATAATCTAAGCTACGCTGGAGGATGAGACAAGACTAGAAGGCCCACCTTGGCAATTTAGTAAGACTTTGTCTCAAATATTAAAAAGGGCTGAGACGTAGTTCAATGGCAGGCATTTGCCTAGCATGCCCAAGGCTCTAAGTTCAATCTGGAATGCTAAAGGGAAAAAATAGGGCTCTGGTATTATCTTTCAAAGATATTCTTTGGTATCTAATAGAAAAATGACAGTGGCATCACAGCAATATACATCCTATGCAAATAATTACTGAACTCCCAGAAATCTGACCACTGTTGAAATGTCCAAGGATCAAAGCTCCCACGTGTGCTTTTAGCTGCAAAATAACCACCTTTAATACTGTGTTGAAAGAACCTTAAAAACACTCAGGACATAATTGGTGATTTTCAAGTGACTGAAGTACCATAGCTTCAACTGGTTTCTTAGCTAAAATCAAATGATGCTTTAAATGCTATCAAAAAAATAATCAAAAATTAAAACTGACAATTTTATTAACAGCAAGAAATCAGCTCAGGAAAGCCACTTTCGCTTCTCATTTAATTTTGCAAAAAAGAGCCATGTTGCCAGGCATGGTGGTGCACACCTGTAATCCCAGCATTTGAGAAGCTGCAGTAGGAGGATCTCAAATTGAAGGCCAGCCTGGGCTACATTAGCAAGTTTGAGATGAGCCTAAACTATATAATGAGGCAGTCTCAAAAAAACAAAACAAAATGAAAAGGAAAGAAAGTAGCTATGTTATGATGTTCAAAAATTCATCCCACTATAACTCTTGTACTCTACTTTTTTTTTAAGGCAAAAGAAAAAGGGGAGTGGCCTAAATCATAAGACAAACTCTATGGGGCTAACTAAAGAGAACAAGTTCCAGGGTATCATTATAAGCATGATTAAGTTCAAGTTTACGAAGCCCTATAGTTAAACAAAGCAGGGAAATACGCAAAACTTTGAAAATATTCTTATCTAATTAAAGTCAAACTGGATGCTGTAGCACACACTAATAATCCCAGCAATACGGGAGGCAGAGGCAGGAGTAGTGATGATGATCCTTTTAGAGCTTTCAATGATATAAATGACCTGCTGCCATAGATTCACCACCACTGGACAGGAGAATGATAGATTCAAGCCAAGCCAAGGCAACAAATGATTTGGTGAGGCCCTGTCTCAAAATTTTAAAAAACAAATAAAAAGGGCTGGAGATGTAGCTCACTATGTAGGTCCTAGTTCAATCCCTAGATCAGAAAAAAAAAAAATAAATAGTAGTTTGGTTACTTAAATAATTCTGTTTTACAAATCTCTCCCCTTGCACCAGGCATGGTGGCTCATGCCTGTAATCCCAGCACTAGAGAGGCTGAGGCAAGAGGATCACTGCAAGTTTGAGATCATCCTGGGCTACAAAGTGAGCTCAAGGTCAGCCTGAACTGCATAGTGAGACCCTGTCTCAAAAGACAAAAAAAAAAAAAGACAAATCTCTCCCAACATCACACAAAGTTATGGGCAATAAACAGTACTGTTTACATTCCTACATAATTAGGGGTTCCATCCCAGTATTACAAAAGAAAAGATCAAGATAAGGTACGCTTACTCATGAAATAAAATTTTCCTTATATTTTTAAAGATATAATTCCTCAGGGCATTAAAAAATGAATGGAAGCCGGGTGAGTTCCAGACCAGCCTGGGCTACAAAGTGAGCTCAAGGCCAGCCTTGAACTGCATAGCGAGACCCTGTCTCAGAAAGACAAAAAAAAAAAAAAGGAAACCCAAGGTCTTTATTACCATAAAATACGAGTGAAGGTCAGGCAGAGGGGAAAAAAAAAGTAGGTTCCTCAAATTTTTTTAACACTGACCAAAGAATGTTAAAGGCTATTCAAACCGTTGAAAGAAAAGGGACATTTAACTTGCCTCTAAAATACCTTGATTAACACCAACAGAGGCTGTAGATTCAAGCTAATGAGACTGGTCCCACTATAGAACAAAAAAGAAAGTATGGAAAGTTTAATCAGCAGGGGCTAATAGAAAACTGCAAATACAGTCAGCTTTTGAAAATGGCACAAATCAAAGAGCCTTTAAAAGTTCAGAGAATAGTAGTTATTTTTCCACCCAAAAACATCCTCCAAGACAGTAATCGCTATGTAGTGTCACCTTCTAGTATAAAGGTCAGCAAAAGAGAATAGACCATTAAAATGCAGTCATGAGAACAAATAAACTGGTATGTGTCAAAAATATAATTTAGAAAAGTTGTTTCAAAAACTCAACAAAGGAACAAAAGAAGAAATGTAATTAATTAAAACACTATCTCATCACTACCATCATTATATCGCCTTTTAGGCAAGCAGCCTCATTCATACCCTGACCTTGTAAGTCCTATCTTCGCATGGTTTTTGAGACAAGACTACCACAATCATTTTTATATAGACAATTCATCAGCAAAACACGTCAAAAATACTAAATTCCTCAGGTGAACTCATATAGAAGAGGACATTTATGAAAGGTCAGTTTAAGAAAACAGATGTAAACAGTAGCCAGGTGTGGCAGCACACTCCTGTAATACCAGCACTTGGGAGGCTGAGTCAGGAGGACTGCCATGAATTCAAGGCTAGCCTGGACAACAGAGCAAGATCCTGTCTCAAAAAACAAAAACAAACCAAAAAAAAAGGAAAGCAAAGGAAAGGAAAAAAACCCACAAATACGGATATAAACTGTCACAGTGGCACTGAATTATAATCTCAGCACTCTGGGAGGCTAAGGCAGGAGGAGAGTGCCAAGTCGGAGCCTAGCTAGCAAGACCTTGTCTCAAAATAAAAAATAAAAGATACCAGGGATGTAGCTTAGTGCAAAGGTCCCAGGGTCAGTCCCCAGTACCACAAAATAATAATGAAAAGGAAAATGAAATAAATGAAGTTTTTAAGAAAATTTTTCCCTGGTCTATTAAATATCAATTAATTTGAGAACTAATCTAAAAACAAAGTGCAGGAATTTAAGAACTCATGCTGGGGATATAGCTCAGTGGAATAAGCGCTTGCCTAGCAAGCGCAGAGTCCTGAGTTCGATCCCCAGTACCAAAAACAAAAAAAAAAGAATAGGAATTTAAGAACTCAGCAGAAAAATTTCTACACATGTACAATGCTATAAATGATAAACAAATAGGAGTGCCTCTGAGGCATGTAAAACTGAGCTGGACAACACAGAATTTTAAGAAATTTTTAGCTGGGGCCAGTGATATAGCTTAGCAGCACAAAAGCCTGCCCAGCAAGTGCAAGGTCGAGTTCAATTACCACTACCAAAAAAAAAAAGAGGAAAATTTTTAGCTGGGTACAGTGTAACCCCAGCACTCTGGAGGCTGAGGCAGGAGGATCACCTTGAGTGCAAGGCCAGCCTGGGATACACAGAATTTAAATTTTAAAAAATTACTAATCAGTTAAGGAAATAACAATGCACTGGTTGCATGTACAGTCCTTATTTGTCTAAATTTCAAGGAAATTCTTCATTTCCCTGTATTTTCAAATTATTTTAAAATTTCCAAAGATCCCTTCTTAGCCATTCCTTTTTGAAAAATACTTCTAGGCAGTCTAGCATCAATCTTTTTGTTTCTGCTTTTTTACTATGTAATTTTAACAGGCCTTGAACTACATATCCCAGGCTGTCCTCAAACTCACAGTATCCCGTATGCCTCGGCCTCCTGAGTGCTAGGACTACAGGCAAGTACTACCATGCCTGGTCAATCTTACTTAAAAACATACTTTTGAGAAAGATAATTCATTACAACATTCTGAAATATTTAAGCATCCTGAACTTTTCCAAATGGGGTGGGGGACAGCGACCCAAATCTCCAAAATCTGCTTTTCTTCTGAGAATCATATATTAAAACAGAAAAAGACTTCAGGATAGTGAATAATCCACTTCATCATACCAGAGGCTGACACTCCTTGCCAGTTTTCTTCTCACTCCTGTCTCTAGGCTGGCCTCAGTGCTTTTCTCAGACGACCCTTAATAGCTCCCGTGTCCATTTTGTTTTAATTTTTGTTGTTTTTGCAGTCTGGGGACTCAGGGCCTCTAGGTAAGCATTCTACCACTGAGCTACAATGCCTTAACATCACATTTTGGAAGATGGTCTTGCCAGCGACGGCCCTGAGCCTGTCTCCCTTCCGGCTCAGTCTGTAGCACAGGTACGAGTAACTGGGACTGTAGGCACACTTCACCACGGCTGGCTCCACTTCAGTTTTCACCTCTACATCTTTGCCCTCGCTGCCTCCTAGCCTGGACCACTCTTCTCTCTTTACCTGTTAGGTCTTTCCTTGAATGTTAGTTTACCCAAAAAGCTTTCTTGGGGACTCAAAGTTAACCCCCTCCTGGCACTTGGGAGGCTGAGGCAGAAGGATCATTGCAAGTTCAAGGCCAGTCTGGGCTACATAAGTTAGTTCAAGGCCAACCTCCCCTGCCCCAACTCTTTACCATGTCAGCTATTACTTTACAGATGGTCCCTGACTGGGGACATTTTAACTATGGTGCAAAAAAGAATACGTGTTCTACACTATGGATACGTAGTACTCTTGGCAATGCTAGAACAGCTCTTAGTCACATAACCATGAGGCAGAAACAAGACTCTACTGTGGCCTGTGTTGCTAAGCTGTAATGTGCAGTGGTTGACGTGTGTTAACATTTTTCAGCTTACAATAGGTTGTTTTATGGAGATGTAGCACTACTCAGACTCTTAAAGTATCAAGTATCAAAAGGGTGTGCACATCCTTTCCTTTCTGGTGAAGCAGTACTATCACCAGTGTATTCCTGTGCTAAATGTCTAAGTATCATGTGAAATTTTTCCAGATACCTGCCACCTTTAATTTTTTTTCTAAAGTTCTCTCTTGATGTCAAAATTTGATGTAATAGAAATGTCCACATTCCAATTTAAGCAATCCAAAAGCTGCTGCACTAGCTAGTAAAACATAAAAACATCAGTGAAAGAGAGAAAGCCTTTCTGTTCCGACCAAAATGGACAAATTCTAAGGCCAGAACTGCAAATATTAAAAAAATGAAAGTTCATGGACAGAGAGGATGACAAAAAATTTTGTTTCTCATCTAGGTAGCCATTAGATTCTAAAAAGGGAATACTACATAAGAAAAAATATATCTCCCTTGAATACAAGACTGGGGGTGGGGGGAGGTACAACACTAGGAACCAGAACTACCTATACAAGGTATCACAGCCCTAGCCAGGACGCTGCGGTTCAGGGGTTCTGGTCCCTTGCTTTCTTGTGAGCTGCACTGGAATACTTACCTTTCTCACAGAGAGATCAGATGTGTTTAAGTGCTTTGACTTTCAGGGAAACTGGGGGTGGGCAGGCAGGAAGGGGGTTACTGGATAAACGCAAAGCCACCTCACTGCTTCCAAAAGACGGTCATACAACACGCTTCTTTCCTGCCCTCCTGCTCTGCTCGCTGGATTCACACTGCGGCCACAAAACTGAAGTGTTCAGAGTGCTTAGTGGGAAACTGCTTCACTGAGGACGGCTACCCACGTCAGTCTGACGCGCAGGTTCGCGTCCCCGAAGCTGCCACGGTCTCCACTTTCCCACCTGGGCCAGCCCGGGGCTCCGATCATGGCTCCTCCTGGCCTCGGGCCTGGGCCGACCCGGTCCTCTCGCCCTGCACGCAGCCTCCCCCATCCGGACGCTCCGGGGGCAGGCAGGGCGCACCTCTCCGGGGCAGGTGTGGGAAGCGAGCCGGCGGGAGCAGCTGTCTGGGCGCGGCAGCTGTTCCCGGCCACCCCGAGGCCGTGCGGGCGGCCGGCCCGGAGCGGAAGGCGAGTCCTCGGCCTGACACCGCGCGCCCCACCGCCCTCCTCCCTTCCTCGGCTCCCCCGGCGCCCGCACGGGCCCCGGCGGAGGGGGCTCCCGGTGGCAGAAACGCGCCCGATCCGCAGTGCCCCGCGCCCGGAGGAGGCTCGCTCCGGCCCCGCACCTGACCTGTCGCTCGCCCGACGCCCCCAGCCGGCCGCGGCCGCTGCCAAGGCGGCCTGTAAGTGCCCATGCGGCCGGGCCGAATCGGGCCGTAGCGAGGAGACGCGAGCGCAGGTGGAAGGCCCGGGCTGCCTGGGGCGCAGGGACACGGACAGGGCGCGGAGAACAGGAGGTAGACGGAGTCGCTGGTTACCTGCTGTCCGGGACAGAGAGTCTCAAAACCCAAGTCAGTCCTCAGCCTCAACAACACAAGATGGCCGACACGTCGCCACGCACATCACGTGACAGCGCGCGCTTCGCCACGCCCACGCCACGCCTCGCTCCCTCCCCTCCTCCAGCTCCCACGACATCCTTCCTTCCTCTGCCTCCCAGACCCTCTGCACGGACACGCCCCTGCCCGAGACCCGGATGGAAGCCTGGAAGAGGGCGGGGCAGCGTAGCGCGCAGGCGCTTACTGGATAACTTGGCTTTAGCTCTTGGCTTGCACTTGTCTAGGGTTGTTGTCTAGCGTTGGACCCGGCCAGGGACCCCCCCGTAACTCACTGCCTGCACACGCAGTCCACAACCTGTTTGCAATTCAAAACTCTCCAAGACACTTAAGAGCTGACATTTCAGGCTAGGACATTTCTATAGCTTTTCAACCAAACTTTCCTGCCAGTTTGTCACCGTAAAACTAATGGGGAAACTACAAAAGCTGAAATTCCAAGTAGTATTCCTTCTGGTACAACTGGGACTTCATTCTAGAGTGTTGGGATGTGACAGCTGGTAGGACGGATAGCTCCGAATCCCTCCTACTACATCCGGGCCTACAATCCTTTACATAATAAAGTGCTCCCATTTTAGTGTTGCCAGAGAACTCAGAGGAGGCCAGCAATATGTGGGACCTACTTACCCTGAGAAGTCGTTGTTTGTGAAAGTCAGAATTAACATGGTGTTTATTTCTAATGGCTAAATCTAGAAACTCTACCCCTTTTCAGGTCACCTCGTTCTCTCGTTCATTCCTGCCAATCAATGTCTCTTTGTACAGGATCCTCCCCATCAACTTTTTTTTTTTGAACATCAAAAACTCCAATTCCCCCCTGCAGCTTTCCACCTCTTTTTATTTTCGTTTTTTTTTTTTTTCTTAATTTGTTTTGTTTGAGATAAGGTCTCTAGGTAGTTCAGGCTGGCTTTGAACTCACTATGTAGCCCTGGCCAACCTCAAACTCACATTGATCCTCCTGCCTCAGCCTCCCCAGTGCTGAGATTACATGTCTGCACCACTACGTCCAGCTTCTCCGTTCTCTTTCAAAACCAAACTTGGCCAGAGTTCTTTACCCTGGCTTTCTCGATTTCCACACCTGCATGCATTCTGAGCGGCTCCAAGGTGACTTCTGTCCTTACCTGTCTGCCTGCGGCATGTCCTAAGGATGCCACAGCCTACAGGTTGATAGAACTAGAGATTGTCAGGCCTCATCTTGCTTTATCACTTCCATCTCCTACATGATTCACCACTTCCTGCTTTCTGAAATGCTTAGCTCCCTTGACCTCTATACCCTTCTGGCTCAAAGGGATGCAGGAGAATGAGCATCCCCGCAAGCTTGTTAGAAATGGAGCTTTTCAGACAGGCCCTTCACAGCTCCGCTCCGCTGAGCTCTACCCGTCACCCATGCGGGGCCCTCCCCGCTCTTCCCCCTTGCTCAGGGTCCCCAAACGCCACACCATTAGCAGTTGTACTTACCCTCTTCCTCTGGTGCCATTCCAAGCATTTCTCCCTCTCATTTGAAAAGCCTAAACTGAATGTTACTGCCTGCCTGCTTGGATTCTTTAATCCCTCCCATAAGACCAAAATTAATCCCTTGCACTATAATTGTAAAGGAAAAAGAATACTTAGGTGCCAACCACCCCATTAAGTGCTTTTCTTGCGCTGTCTAATCCATGTGACAGTCTAGGAAGCCCCTGGCTCACCTCCTCTGAATCTTAGCGAAGACCTCCAAACCAGGCAGGTGGATTACCAGCCCTGGGTCCCTACCCAACCTGCCATGACATCTCACTAATATGATGCCACCTGGACATTGTGTTGACTTTTTTTCTACTGGGAATTGAACTCAGGACCTCATGCTTGCCAGGCAGGCTCTGTGCCACTGAGCTATTATCTCCAGCCCTTGACTTTTAAATTAAGGCATCATTTACACATAGTAAACTTTAGCATTTTAGTATACGGTTCTGCAACTTTTGACAAATGTCTACAGGCAACAGCTACCAAAATCAAGGTACAAAATCATTCACGGAAGTTCCCCAAATGACCTTTACAAGTCACCCCTTGCTGGGTGTCGTGGCACATGCCTGTAATCCTAGCACTCAGGAAGCCAAGACAGGAGGATCGCTCTGAGTTTGAGACCAGCCTGGACTACAAAGCAAGACCCTGTCTCAAAAAGCCAAAAAAAAAAAAGAGAGAGAGAGAGAAGTCAGCCCTTAAACCCCTCCCCAGGCCTTGCAGCCAGCACCAGGTATGTGTCCTAGTTTTACCTTATAATGTTACATAAATAGGGTAGTGAGGGATGCAGCCTGTTGAGACTCGCTGCTTTCACTTAGCACCATGCATGCTGCATCCACAGTGTTGCATGTTTTGTACCTTTTTATTGCTGACTAGTATTTCAGTGTGTGTGCCTGCGTGCGAGTGCACATGTGCACATGGTACTATTCGTTCACATTCCTCAAGTGATGGACATTCAGTTTCTTTGTAGTTTCACATGCAGGCATTTGTGTGCACGTACACTTAGTTTTCATTTTTGTTTTTGTCCTGTTTGCAGGGCTAGGAGTGGAACCCAGGGTCTCACACGTGCTAGGCAAGCACTCCACCAGTGAGCCACATCCCCAGACCTTCTTTTTTCCTGTCTTTTAGAGACAGGATCTCACTATGCTGTTCAGGCTGGCTTTGAGCTCACTTTGAAGCCCAGGCTGGTCTCAAACTTGCATGATCTTCCTGCCTCAGCCTTCCGAGTGCTGGGATTACAGGCTTGCACCACCATGCCTGGGGATTCCTCCAGATCTTTTTTACTTTCTATTTTTATTTTGGGATAGTCTCATTAAATGGCCCATGTTGGCCTTGAACTTGTGACCCTCTCAGCTCAGCCTCCTGAGTTGCTGGGATTACAGCTGTGCACTGCTACCACTAGCTGAGAACATAGGTTTTAATTTCATTTAGATAAGCCTCTAGGAATAAGATTTATGGCTATGCAGTGCTTGTTGATGAGAAACTGTTTCTTTAGAGTGCTGTAATTATTATTTCAGCCTCAGCCATAAACTTCCAGATAGCAGGAACCAAACCTGAGGGCTGAGGGTACCGAGATGATAGAAGCTGACAAAAATCCCATGACTTTTTTTTTAAACAGTCTCAAGCTGGACGTGGTGGTGCACGCCTGTAATGCCAGCACTCAGGAGGTTGAAGCATTGCAAGTTTGAGACCACCCTGGGCTACAAAGTGAGCTCAAGGCCAGCCTGGACTGCATAGTGAGACCCTCTCTCAAAAAGACAAAAAAATTAAAAAGAAAAAACAGTTTCTCACTATGTAGTTCAAGTAGGCCTTGAACTGGCTTCTGTAGACCAGCCTGGCCTTAAACTCACATTGATCCTCCTGCCTCAGCCTCCCGAATGCTGGGATTACAGGGATGCATGACCACCACACCTGGCAAATCCCATGCATTTAATCATTGTACACACCACTGTTGTGCACCCTTAGCTGCAGGCATTATACTGACACATAGTAAGTGCTCAACAAATACGTACAGAGTTCATATAAATTCTCAAGTGTGCTTCCTTTTCTCCTCTTAGTCACACTGCCTCTCCAGTGTTTCACCAAATAGAGTGTGGAAGCCCATGCTCATAATTCCAGCACTTGGGAAGCTGAGGCAGGAGTCTTGCCTTGCGGAGAGTTCAAGGCAATCTGTGCTACATAGTGAATTCAAGGCTGATCTGAACTACACACCCAGACCCTGTTTGAAAAATTAAAAAATAAGTAAATAAATCACAGCAGACCGATATGTGCTCTCCCTAGAGATAATAACAAAGTTGCAGCTTCATTGTATCATGAATAGACGCAGAAAAGTTGAGAATAATAGATCATTTGGGAACGAGAGTAGAGGCAAGGAGTTTAATCAGAAATGTGTTTAGTTTGTAAATATTTCAGGCTCAGCACTTGTGATAGATTTATTTTCCTAAAGATGACAATCTCTAAAGAGGCTCTTTTCTAAAAAACATTCACCATGCTCTTCCAGAATCTTTCCTAGGCCAGGCGTGGTGGCCCACGCCTGTAATCCCAGCACTCAGGAGGCTGAGGCAGGAGGATCATCCAAGTTTGAGACCAGCCTGGGCTTCAAAGTGAGCTCACAGCCACTCTGAACTGCATAGCAAGACCTTGTCTCAAAAAGACCAAAAAAAAAAACCCAAACAGAATCTTCCCTACTCTTCCTAGAATCACATTCTTTCCCCTTGGGTCCTTGAAGCCAATAGAAGGCAGCAGGAGTAAACTGCTGGCTTCCAAGGTGAGCAGTGACTCCATTTCCGTGTTGCACGATGAAACAGTCTCTTTGGAAACAAAGCTGCCTCTTACAAATCCGAGCATCCTCAGGCTGCCTGAAGCCCTGGTCACAAGGAGAAGTAGATACATAGCTGCCACACCAGCAGCCACAGCTGGAGTCCCAGCATCAACAACCAGACACCTGAGGGAAAATTCCACCAGATGATGTCAGCCCCATCACGGCCCATGGTGTCCTGAAGCCGAGACAAGCATCCTCCCCATGCCGTGTCTAAATTCCTCATCCGTGAGCATAATTAAAATAAGTCACTGACTTTGGGGGCGGTTTGTTCACAGCAACGGTGAGTGGAAGGAACATCAGTGTAATGGACTGTATTATGTTTCACAAAAAAACACGTTGGTACCTTAACCCCAAGTACTTAGAATGCGAGTTAATTTGGAGATAGGTTCTCCAAGGGGTGATCAAGAAAAATGAGGTCACCTGGGAGGCTCCAAGCCAGTATGACCAGTGTGCTTGTAAAAGTTGGAACATGTGGGCATAAACACACAAGGGAGCGTCAAGGGGAGAGGAAGGTGGGGCTGATCCTTCCACAGCTGAGATTACTAACAGCAACGAGAAGCCGGGCACAGGCAGAGAGCGACTCTCTCACAGCCTCTGGAAGAACCAGCCCTGCTGCACATTGCACAATGCCTTCCAACATCCAGAGCTGAGACAGTAAATTTCTGTTTTAAGACACCAGTTTGTAGACTTTGTCATGGCAGCCAGGCGAATGAACGCAATCATCCCAAAGGATGAAGAGACTGCAGCTGGAGGAGGTCAGAGGGGACGTGTGATGGTTTAGACAGGATGCTGTCGGAGCTGCATCTCCTTCGGTGCAGAGTTTGGGGAAGGTTATTGAGTTACGGGGGCTCAAGGATGACTTCCTGTTAGGAGGCGGGTTCCAGCCGCAAGAGGCCAGTCAGGGGCCTGGGGGCGTGGCCTGGAAGAGTTCATCTCCCTCCTGACTCCTCTCCTTGATCTCTACTGCTTGTCTGCCAGGACATTAGCAGCTCTCCTCTGCCGCACTCTTCCCTAGGTCTTTTCTGGACCAGCTGACTGTGGACTGTACCTTCTGAAATCATGAGTCAACATCCCCTCTCCTCCTTTCAGCTGTGGGTGTTGGGTGTTTGTCCTGGCCACAAAGAAAGGGAAATAGGGTGCAAATGAAGATCTGACAGTCATCCAGAGACAGACACTTAAAATCCCAGGGAATCACCCCTAATAAATGACTGCAGAGAAGAGACAGACTCAGCGCTCAGTCAGGCTCTGAGGAGGAAAGGGCACTGCCTGTGGACAGAGATAAGCTCCAGCTGGGCATGCAGATGCATGTCTTTTTTTTGGTCTGAGACAGAGTCTCGCTATGCAGTTCAGGCTGGCCTTGAGCTCACTTTGTAGCCCAGGCTGGTCTCAAACTCACAACAATCCTCCTGCCTCAGCTTCCTGAGCGCTGGGATTACAGGAGTGCACGACTACACCCGGCATTTTTTTTTTTTTTTTTTTTTTGGCAAGGTCTTGGTATATAGTTCCGGCTAGGTTTGAGCTCACTGGGTGGCCCAGGCTTGCCTTGAACTCTCAGCAATCCTTGCCTGAGATCCTCCTCCCTCAGCCTCCCAAGTGCTGGGATAACAGGCATGCACCACCACAACCGGCCTGCAGATGCATGTCTGTAATTCCTGTTATTTCAGCTATTCAGTAGGCTGAGTCAGGAGAATTGCAAGTTCAAGGCCTCCCTGGGCCACATAGCAACAACGCCGTCACCATTTAAGATAAAATAAAAGGGTTGGGCATGTAGGTCAGTGACAGAGCACATGTGCAAGGCCCTAGTTTGGATTACCACTACCACAAAACAGCATTTCCAGGCAGAAGCAGGCTAGAAGCAGGAACAGCTCTCAGAGTAGGTGGAAGAGCCCAGCTTCAGTGCCACATCTGCAGAAGCATCAAGGAGGACGGACCTGGGCCATGGCCATGGGCATAGTGCCCAGTGATAGCCACCGGAACAGAGAAGTATGGAAGTAGGGACAAGGAAGATAGCACAGCAAGTGTGGAGGGAGGGCAGTGGCCCCTCATTTCATCCCCCAAGGGTTCATCTGTTTGCAGTTTGGTGCCCATGTGGCGCTGTTAGGAGGTGGTGGTCTCTTTAAGAGGTGGAGCTTAGTTGGGCATGGTGGCGCACACCTGTAATTCCCGTACTCTGAAAGGCTGAGGCAAGAGGATGACAAGTTTGAGCCCAGCCTGACCAATTTAGCAACTTACTGAAACACTACCTCAAAGTTAAATGTCTTGCTATCCAGTCCAGGCTGGCCTTGAACATACCATGTACCCCAGGCTGGCCTTGAACTCAAGGTGATCCTCCTATCTCAGCCTCCTGAGTGCTGGGATTACAGATGTGCACCACTACATGCCAGTGAGTTGCTTTAAAAGACCCTACCCTGCTCCGTTTCGCAGGTGCTCCCACTGCAATTCCATCGCCCAGATGTGACACAGCCAAGGGACCCTGCCAGAGCCAGTGTTGTGTGTGCTTTTTGAGAGCTTTGTAACCTGTTTTCTTTCTAACATGCTCAGCTGCAGGTATCTCATTACAGTCATGGAAAGTAGACTACCACAGAGGAAGATCAGGCTCAAAATTGGAGACCAGGGCTGGGGATGTAGCTCAGTGGCATAAGCGGCTGCCTGGCAAGTGCAAGGTCCTGAGTTTGATCCCTGGCACCACAGAAAAAAAAAAAAACTGGAGACCAAGAGGAAAACAGGGGCAAAACATGGCCCAAAACTGTGAACCAGAGAGCTCCACACACATCAAGAGAGGACACATAGATGGTAACTGTGGAAATAAATCCACTCTTATGTTTGAAAAATGGGTTGTATTATAAAAGTAGTGTGTTTTTAACTCTTATTTCCAACCTGTGGATGTAAATTATTTAAAAACAAAACCCTTGGACCCCTGTAGTCACAGCACTAGGGAAGCTGAGGCAGGAAGATCTCAAATTCAAGACCAGCCTGGCCCATACAGCAAACACTGCCATAAAATAAAAAAAAACTTTACCAGTAAATAAAGGTTTCCTTTGACCCAGTGCCACATGCTATGTCCCAAAATATTGTCCACCTTGCCCTGGATCCTTTGTGTGTTCAGGGTCTCGTGTTCATGCTGTCTCTGAGAAACCCCTGAGCCCTTCAGTGCTCTTCTCCTTCTCTTTTCAGTCATAGATACTCTTCTCTCACTTTTTTTATTAACCATTATGAAGATTAGTGATGATAAATCCAGGTGTGGTACAACCCAGACCTCTGGAAGCTGAGGCAGAAGGATTACCATGGGATTGAGGCCAGCCTAGGCTCCATAGTGAGTTGAAGACCAGTCTGGACTACATTGCTAGACCCTGTCTCAAAAAAATAAAAATGGGGCTGGGGTTGTAACTCAGTGGTGGAGCACTTGCGTAGCGTGTACAAAGCCCTGGGTTCAATCCCCAGCCCTGAAAAAAGAAAATCCAAAAACCAAAAATGAATAAACAAAAAATGTTAGACTTGGTAGTACTTGTCATAGTAGTATAAAATATGTCTCTGTGGCTTTAAAATGAAAGTTCAAACCAGGTATGGTGGGTCATGTCTATAATCCCAGCACCCAGGAGGCTGAGGCAGGAGGATCACCGTGAGTTCAAGGGTTAAATAGTGAGTTCCAGGCCAGCTTGCACTACAAAGTGAGACCCTCTCAAAAAATACAAAAATAAAAGTTGAAAGTTCAAAAAAACATAAAGAAAACATTTGAATCCTCCCTGGCAGAATTCAAAGACTCCCCTGCAATTTTTTTTTTTTTCCTTTTTGAGATAGGGTCTCACTATATAGTTCAGGCTGGCCTTGAGCTCATTTTGTAGCCCAAGCTGCCCTTGAACTCACTACAATCCTCCTGCCTCAGCCTTCGGAGTGCTGGGACTACAGGGGTGTGCCACCACGCCCGGCTCCCCTGCATTTCTTGTGTAGTTTTCTAGACAGTTGCCTGAAGAAACCAGTATGGTGGGCTTCTTCCTTCTCAGCATGATGGTTGCTGCAAAATCTACCTGGCCGCTGGCCATGTGACTCTTACAGTCTTCTCAGGAAGACTTAGCTTTATGTCTCCCATGTAAAGTAAACAGTCAGATGTGATTGGACACTCCTATAATCACAGCACTCAGGATGCTGAGGCAGGAGGATCACTACAAGTTCATGACCAGCCTAGTCTACATATCAAGACGCTTTCTCAAAAAACAGAACCAGGGTAAGGACCAGAGCCTGTCTCCCTTTACAGAAGACAAAAAATCCGGATGCCACTCCCCATCCATGGCATGTGTCGGGGCCCAGCCTGGGATACGGAATCTGGAGTGAATGATAGAAATGCACATGCCACAGAGCTCTGGCTGATGGGGCAGTGACACTTTCCCTTGACGGTCCCCAGTGTCCCCAGCACGTGCCTTTGCTTGCCCTCCCCCTCCTGTTCCCTGACGTTGGCCCCAGCCCCCAGCACTTCAACCTCTTCTCAGTCGATTTCTTTGCCACCTAAACTGACCAGTGCTTCTGTGGCTTACAGCGACAAATTGTGACAGACTCCCCAGTGGTCACATCAAAGATGCTGCCCAGTGATTCCTACCTCTAGGCTGGCTTAGTGTGAGTTCTGCATCTGTGTCGCAAAGGCCATCACGGCTTGCCCATCCTTCTCATGCACTAGGGGAAGCAGCAGCCATGCTGTAGTGACAGTGAAGCAGCCCCTGGCCTGCAAATCACAAGAATTCGTCAACTGGAAAGTGGGTTCTCCAGGCCCTGTCAAGCACTCAGACCCCTGGCATTTTTACTGTGAGAGACCCAAAGCCAGGCCTGCGTGGGGAATGGCTTCTGAACTCCTCCCCATGCTGGTGCACGCCTACAATCCCAGCTCTCAAGAACTTAAGGGAAGAGAATGGAAAGTTCTAGACCAGGCTGTGCCTCAGAGTCAGCTCAAGTTCAGCCTGGACTACATGATGAAACTATGTTTCAAAAAACAAAACAGGCTGGGCATGCTGGCACATGCCTGTAATCCCAGCACTTGGTAGGCTGGGACAGGAGGATCATTGTGAGCTCGAGGCCAGCCTCGCCTATAAAGTGAGCTTAAGGCCAGCCTGAACTGCATAGAGAGACCCTGTCTCAAAAAGACCAAAATAATAATAACAATAATAATAATAATAATAATAATAAATAAACAAAACAAGCCAGGCAGCCAAGCACGGTGGTACATTCCTGTAATCCCAGCACTGAGGAGGCTGAGGCAGGAGGATCGTTGCAAGTTTGAGACCAGCCTGGGCTACATAGTGAGCTCAAGGCCAGCCTGAACTTCATAGTGAGACCCTGTCTCAAAAAGACAAAAAACAAAAAACCAAGCCAGGCATGGTAGCACATACCTGTAACTCCAGTACTCAGGAGGTGGAGGCAGGAGGATCACCACAAGTTCAAGGCCAGCCTCAGCTAGTAAGTCCAGGCCAGCTTGAACTACACAGTGAGATCCTGTCTCAAACAAAAAGGTGGAGTTTAAGAGCACCGCCCATGGAAGGGATGAACATTTTTCTAATGGGATCCCTGAGTTAACTCTCCTGAGAGCATTGCAATAAAGAGGAAGCCTGAACCAGGCATGGTGGTGAACGTCTATAATCCTAGCCCTCATGAGGCTGAGGCAGGAGGACTGCTGCAAGTTTGAGGCCAACCTGGGCTACAAAGGGAGTTCAAGGCCACCCTGAACTGAATAGAGAAACTCTGTCTCAAAAAAAAAAAAAAAAGAGAAAGTCTGGCTCTCACCCTGGGCAGCCTGTCTAATCACAAGACCTCTCTCTGCCACCGCTGCCTCTGCCATCATGGTGCCAGCTGCCATGAGGTCCTTACCAGGGCAAGAGTTGCCAGTGCTGAGTCCTCTGTAGAACTGTGAGGTACACGAACCTCTCTGCTATATGGACTCACCAGCTGGAGGCATCTGGACACAGTGACATGGGGTAGGGGAACCCTGCATTACCTACCTGTGTGCTCCAAAAACCTGGCACATCCTTGGACACCCAGTGAGCCATGGCTGCCTGTTCTGTGTCAGGCAGTACGTCAGGCCTCTAGCGGTGGGCAGGGTAGAGTCCAAACAAGGAGGCTGAGAAGAGCAGGCTCTGGCCTGATGCTGGAGCAGGGCCCCCAGCCCAGCAGCAGCAAGAGTTCAAGGAAGCACTCTCTGAGCCAAGCCACTCCATGGGGCAGTGGCGGAAACCAGGGGACACCTGTACCAGATGGAGAAAGCTGTGGCAGTTTCCAGGAACCGTTCCAGGTTGCAGAGACTTGGGCTGCTCTGTTCCAAGAGGCAGAGCAAGGGAGGAGGGACAGGACAAGGTGAACCAGGGCCAGATGGCCATGGGATTCAAAAACGCAAAGGCAGATGCTTGAAACAGATTCGCATCTCATGAACATCGCTCCAGTTCCAAGTGTGGTGTTGCAGGCTAATAATCCAAGCACTCAGCAGACTGAGGCAGGAGGATCGCCATGAGCTCGAGGCCAGTGTGGGCTACATAGCTAAACCCTGCCTCAACAAAACAAAACAAAGCAAAGCAAAACAGAAGATTATTCAAGTTTCAAGGTTGACAGTCAGGGAGAATCTGGGTAGTGAAGTGTTAGGCTTCTGCAGAGACCCAGGAAAACGTCAATGAAGGGCTGAGCTGTGTCCTTGGCCCTGAAGACAGAGCTTGGAGACCAAAGGTAAGGGTTCTGTGGGCAGCGACACCTGCAGGATGTTGTCACCAAGATGTAACAAAGAGGGGCCAAAGACACTGTCCTGGTTTCCATGGTTACCTGGTCATGTTTGTGTCCTTTGGGTCCTAAGTCCTTTTTTTTTCTCTTTTTGAGTGGGATTACAGGCGTGCACCACAACATCCAGCCTACTTTTTTTTGTTCTTTTAAGGCAGGGTCTCGCTATGCAGTTCAGGCTGGCCTGGAAATCACTTTTGTAGCCCAGGCTGTTCTCGAACTTTCAACGATCCTCCTGCCTCAGCCTCCTGAGTGCTGAGTTTAGAGGCCTGCACCACCACTTCCTGCTCTTTCTGTCTTCTGTTATGTGCACATGAGAGTTTTAGCTCCTACATGCGCTTGTTTAGCCAGAGAGATGTTTTAGGCAGCTGCACACTGGCACTTGAGTCCAAGGCCTTGTGCATGTGACACAGTGCTCTGCCACTGAGCTACAGCCTCAGCTTTTTTTTTTTTTTTTCTTTTTCTTTTTGGTCTTTCTGAGACAGGGTTTCACTATGAAGTTCAGGCTGGTCTTGAGCTCCCTTTGTAGCCAGGTTGGTCTCAAACTCACAACAATCCTCCTGCCTCAGCCTGGGATTACAGGCATGTGCCACCACCCCTGGCAGCTTTTGTTTTCTATTTCATTTTTAGTTCTGGCTTTGTTTGTTGGTTTTGGGGATTTTTTTGAGACAAGGTCTCGATCTGTATTTCAGGCTAGACTTGAACTCCCTAGTGTAGCCTAGGCTTGCCTTGGACTTGTGATCCTCTCTTAACTTCTTGAGTGCTGGGATCATAGTCTTGCCCCACCAGGCCAGTGCCCTATGGGTAAATCTGAAGAGGCCTGACTTGGTGGGTCATAGTTCATGAACTTTTTTTTTTGTCTTTCTGAGGTAGGGTCTCATTATGCAGTTTAGGCTGGCCTTGAGCTAACTTTGTATCCCAGGCTGGTCTCGAATTTGCAATGATCCTCCTGCCTCAGCCTCCCCATCACTGGGATTACAGGCATGTGCTACCACACCAGGCTTTACTTAGTCTTGTCTTTAGTCTTAGTGGGTAGGAGAGGATGGCCCACCCCTAAGGAGATAATGGTCTGTTTGCGTGGGAGATCCAAACCGCTGGCGCAAATAATCTCAAACTTGCATTTACCCCTTAGGGCCATTGTAACTTCAGTCTTCTCCACATCTGCCACCAGCCACAGGTGTGCTGTGTTTTTATTTTTTACGTGGCTCCCGCCAGGGCCAGCCCTGTCCCACTGCCTAGGACATTCCTACCCAATTTAGCTGTCTAAGGAGACGGGCAGGTGACCTGAGCTAGACAAATTCCTGGGAGCTGCAGTGCTTGGGTTTGCAGAGTCAGAGCAGTCTTTTCTGTGGCGCACAGGACCTGCTCCTTGCCTAGGTCCCGAGTGTGGTCACGCCTGGGAGAGGCACTGCCTTGCCTCAGTTGCAGGTGCTATGGAAGCAAAGGAAACGAAGCTACAGGTGTGCCCAGGAGCAGGAAGCAGCCCACCTGCAGGAAGGGGACAGAGCTGACCACCTCAGTCCTCTGAACGCCTCCGAGCTGTGCCTGAGAAACTCAGAATCCACACAGCCCCAGGGCTGCCTGGGCCCGCTAGATGTTGCACTCCCGTCAGCCCTCGAAGGCTCCAGGCATACCCGCCTCATGGCCGAGGCCACTGGCGCGATTTCTTTAGAAAGAGACAGCTGTAAGGTAGAAAGGCAGGTGGCTTCTTTATTGCAAAGATAGCAGTTACCAAACAGAAGCAATAAATACATTAGGAAATTAAACACACACTAAGGCGTGGTGGCCCTGACCAACTCCCCAATTCACAGGATACGAAACATCTCCAGGGTCTGGGTGCACCCCTACTCCAACGCCTGGGAGCCGATGAGACCCCACTGGAGGGTGACAGCGGCCTAACTTTGGGGACCGGAGAGGCCCTGATTTGTCTAGTGGGAATGTAACTTCCAGGGCGTCAGAGTTGGCAGAGACCCTCCTCCTTGGTGCGCTCGCTGACCATCCCTTCATCCCTGGGGCTGGGTAGCACAGACGCTAGTGGGGGAGGGCAGACTGAGAAAACTGGATGGCGCAGGCTGCAGAGGATGGGCTTGAGGGACTGCGGTGCTGCTGGACACGGGGTGGGGCGTGGACCAGGGCACCACAGCCACGCCCCCCCGGCCCAAAAGCGGCTGAGAGAATTTGACTACAACCAAAGGGAAAAGAAAGGACACGAGAAGGCGGGCCGCGGGGCCCAAGCCCACAAGAGAACACGCAGACACAAAGAGGCTGGCTGTCGTAAAGGGGCTGGGGAGGGAGGTCCCGGCCTCGGAAGAGGACAGGGTGGGGACAGGCCAGAGGCAGGACACTGCGGGAGCTGGGAGGGGCTTCTGGGGAGCTGAGGGTGCGGGCGGTAAGGCACAGCTGTGGCCCCGGCGGGCGGCGGCTAGGTGCTGAAGGCGGCCTTGAGCTCCCGGAAGGCGGCCCGGCGCAGCCTCCTCTCCTCCTCTTCCCGCCTCCGCTCGTCCTGCTCGGCCTTCAGCTCGGCCTCGAACTTGCTGGCAGACGACAAGGCCTGGGCCTGCGGAGAGACAGCAGATGCGGGTGACCGGAAGCCAGCGGTGGGCGCCAGGGGACCCAGCAGGGCCGGTTGGCCTGAGCGCGCCTGGCTGGGCCTCGGGGATGGGCTGTCCGAGTGGACACCAGCGTTTCACCGCTGTTGCTTAGACGCGTTGCCAGCTATAGGGGGCGCGCTAAATCCTTTTTCTATCTATCTACAGGACCTTTGCCTAGAGCCCCTTCTGCAGGTCTTTTAAAGTATTTTTGAGGACCACTGTGGTGGTGGTGCGTGCCTCAAATCCCAGCGCTCTCGGCGGCTGAGGCGGGAATCACAGGTTGGAGCATTGCCAGACAACTTAGCCAGTTAGTGAGATCTTGCCTCAAAATTAAATAAGTATGGCTGGGGATGTAGCTCAGCAGCATAGTGCCTACCTTGCAAGAGCAAGGCCCTGAGTTTGATTCCTAGCACCAAAAAGTATAAATAAATAAAATAAATAAATAAATGAGTAGCGGGGAATGGTGACAAATGCCTGTGATCCCAGCAATCAAAAGGCTGAGGCAGGAGGATCACCATGATTTGGAGACCAGACTGGGCAACATAAGCAAGATCCTGTCTCAAAAAAAGAAAATAATTAAAACACTTTTTTTAAATGTAAAGAAAGATTCTCATTAAGTGGCTAAGTTGACCAGGCTAGATTCACACTTGTAATCCTCCTGCCTCAGCCTCCCTATGCTGGGAATATAGGCACCATGACTAGCTGCCATTTTTTTTTAATTCAAGAATTTGTCTTCAATAATACACATCAGATAAATCCATGTAAAAGTTCTCTATTCTACAGCTGACCCCCCCCCATCTACTTGGTAACATCTCTGAGTGCTGCACTGGCTGTGTATGTTATTTTAACACAGGCTGTGCAATTACTCTCCAGAGTAGTTGTTCCGGTGCGATTCCAGCACCATGGACTCATTTTCCCACAGCTTCACCAAAACTCATCGTTAGTGTTCTTCCTTTCTGCCAATCTGAGAAGGAAAAAAATGGCACCTTCTTTTACTTTCTCTTCAGTGAACTCCCATTTCAATCCTTTCCCTATTTTTCTATTCAACTGCAGTGCCTCTCCTCCAGTTTTTTATAAAATCTAGCCTTTTGCTGTATATTTTTTACTAACTGCTTGCTATCTTTTGATGGTCTTCTAACTTGAAGTTATGTTGGGTCTCAGAAATATTTGCAATTTTGAAGTCATCAAATTTATCAACCATTTCCTTTCTGGAATTTGCATTTTATGTCATGTTTAAGATTTTTCTATACTCACAAGGCTCTAAATCTATTTTTCCTGTATTTTCTTCTAATACTTTCATGGTTTTGTTTTCTCATTTAGCTCATTATGATCCAAAATCCCCTCCCCCATAAGTCCACTTATTTTAGTGAAGAGTATGAAGTAGGATTTTTTTTTTTTGAGACTGGGTGTTTCTATGCAATCTAGGCTAGTCTTGAACTCATTATGTAGTCCAGGCTGCCCTTTTAAATTTTTAAATTGTCAGACAGGATCTCCCCAAGTTGCTAAATTACTCAGGCTGGTTTGAACTTGGGATCCTGTCTCAGCCTCCCAGGGTGCTGGGATTATAGGTTTCCACCACACCCAGCCATTTCTTTTTTTCTTTTTGACATCCCCTCTACAATAGGAATATATTTTTAAAATTATTCTTGCAGTCTTAACAGAAAATCTTCCTTAAATGTTCTAACTGCATTCCATTTCTTGATATTTTATGGTCCTTACAACTATATTCCTTAATATAAATTTATTTCTGGCATGGCATTTTTATCTGGTTTTGTTATCAGAAGCCATAGTTTCAGAGAATGAACATGACATCATCTTCTCAATATGCTGGAATTATTCTTGTAACACTGAGAACCAGGCTGGGGCTGTGGTTCAGTGGTAAGGTGCACGCTCCATGTGAGCTGCTGGGCTTGAGCCCTAGCTCTGCAAAACAATCATGGGAAGAATAAATCTGTACATTTCCCAAGACCTTAGCTGTATGTTAAGGCACCTGGAGATAATTTAAAAGTGCATGGGAGCCTGTAGACAGGTTATACACCCCTTCTGTAAAGGACCCAAGTATTTGAGGATTTGAGTATCTGAGGGGTCATGGGACCAAGTCTCCCTACATACTGAGGGACATCTACACCTTCCACTGCCACTATCTGGGACCTGGGCCACACCTGACATGTTCTTTCTGCTCCCTGCCCACCCAGGGCCCTCACACCCACTGAGCTCCATCCGCTACGTTGCTCCGTTTAGGTTTACAGCCCTCCTGCCTGGGTCTTCCCAGGGTTCTAGGATCCTGGGAGCACACTACCATGCCTGGCTGTATTGATGATTCAGTGTGCAAGCTTCCAGGCTAGAACACCTTTCTTTTTGTGAAGTCTCACAATAAATATCCAGATCCACTGGGACATCTGGATTCTTTCAAGTTGGGCTGGGTCTTTGGTGGAGCTCAACCCTCTTCCCCAAACCCAGCCTACTTTTCCTCCCTTACTTGGGAGCAAACAGCAGTGCAATCCTTCCTCTCCAGCCCCTCTCCCTGCGCAGGACCCCCGGCAGTTCCCTGAAAACCTCTCAGCCCAGAGATGGGCTGTACTGGCGTGAACTTGCCCAAAAGCCAGTCGGTCAACTCCTAGATCATGTGATGCTAATTTATTCATTTATTTATTTAGTACCAGGGATTGAACTCAGGATCTTGCGCTTGTTGGGCAAGCATTTGTGCTGCTGAGCTATATCTCTGGCCTCCAGACTGGTCTTGAGGTCACTGTATAACCCAGACTGGCCTCAAACTCACAGAACTTGCAGCCATCCTCCTGCCTCAGCCTCCCAAGTGCTGGGATTATAGGCATGTGCCATCACGCCCAGCCTGTACTATAATTGTAAATTATGTGTTGCATATTATTGATAAAATTTACAACACACTGATAGATGTCTCATATTTTGTTCAGGGAGCCAATTGCTAAATATTTTCCAAAGACCACCATGTAGACCTCAATTTCTTCATCGACAAAATAAGACATAACAGCCATCTCTGGAGTGCCATCATGACCCTCAAACAAATGAGAACCTCAAGCTCTAGGGAATGGGACACAGCCCCACCCCTGCCACCTGGCCAGACTTGGGTCTTCTTTCTTCTTCTCTGGACCACAGCACTTTGTGTCCCATAGCAACACGAACTCCCTAGAGAGTCTGGCCCTGGCGTCTCTACTCACTCATTGGCTGGGCCCAGAACATCTGTTCTAGCCTCATCTGACTTTTTTTTTTTAGGGCTGGGAATTGAACCTACCACCTTCAGATTGCCAGGCTACTACTAAGCTACACCCCTCATACTAATCTCCTCTTAAAACTTCATTTTCTGTGGCCAGGCCTGGGGATACACTCCTGTAATTCCAGCACTCTGGGAGGCTGAGACAGGAGGATCTCAAATTTGAACCCAACTTTAGGCAGTTTAGCTACTTAGCAAGATCCTGTTTCAAGAAGAAAGAAAGTCTGGAGATGTAGCCCAGTGTGAAGGCCCTGGATTCAATCTCCAATACCCCCACTACAAAAAAGAAAAAAAAAAACATTGCTCTTGGCAGGCATGGTGGTACCCACCTATAATCCTAGGACTTTGCTTATTTTTTGATTTTTGTTTTGTTTTTGAGGTGTTTTTTTTTTTTTGTCTTTTTCAGACAAGGTCTTGCTATGTAGTTGAGGCTGACCTTGAGCTCACTTTGTAGCCCAGGCTGGTCTTGAACTCACAAGGATCCTCCTGCCTCAGCCTCCCAAGTGCTGGGATTACAGGCTTTCACTACCATGCCCCGCCTTTGTTTTGTTTTTGAGACAGTCTCACAACCTAGTCCAGGAATTCCTAGTGAGTCCTGGCCTTGAACTCTCTGCAGCCTTATATGTATGCAACTTTGAACTCAAGGTGATCCTCCTTCCTCAGCCTCCTGGGATTGTAGGCATGCTGCCATCACATTTAGTTTAATCTTAGCACTCTGGGAGGCTGAGGCAGGGGAACTGCACCTTCAAGCCGGTTTGGGTAATTTAGTAATACCCTATCTCAAAATAAACTAAGGTGGGGCTGATGCTAGAGATGCATCTCAGGGCAAAGTCCCTGAATTTGATCCCTAGTACCAAAATGAAAAAATAAACAAAACAAAAAAATTGTTTTTGTCCTTAGCAAGCCATGGTGCCAAATGCCTGTTGTACCAGAACTTGGGAGGCTGAAGCAGGAGGATCACAAGTTCAAGGCCAGCCTGGGCTACACAGTGAGACTCTTCCACCTCAAAAAAAACAAAAAAAAAGAAAAGGGCTGGGGATATAGCTCAGTGGCATAAGCGCCTGCCTGGCAAGTGAAGGTTGTGAGTTTGATTCCCAGTACTGCAAAAAAAAAAAAAAAGAGAAAAGAAAAAACCACTGGTCAATCTCAAATCCTGGGTTTCAAGCTATACCCTGTGAGGATGGCTTCTTCAGTGTGAGTCACTGGATGTCCATGAAGTATCCGGAGTCCACCACCCGTGCCTCAGGAGGGCACAATCCAGGCAACAATATCCCAGGCCTCGCTGGGTTCAGGGGGTGGAGGAATCCCTCCCTCCCTGGGTGGCGTGACAGCCAGGCCCAGGGATTCCCAGGAGAAGGACATTTCCTTCTTGGGAGCAGCTGTGGCCCGGCTCTCTCTAGGGACTGGATCAGAAACAGTGTGCAAGCCAGGCAACGCCCACGCAGTGATCACACCTTCTGCAGGCCTGGAGCCATGCGGCACCAGCACGGCACTGAGCCAGTTTCCCACTTCCCCGCTCACACCACTCCCATCGGGGGCTCAGCTTAAAATCTCAGTTCCTCCTGGCCCTCAGCCCCTAGGTCCTGCCCCTCCCTCCCCATCCTGACCCACAGTCCCTGCTGGACCTTCACGCCGCTGGGATCTGTGGAAGCCTCTCCCAGGCCAGTCTGCCCTGGCAGTGCCCTGGTGCACACCTTGACAGCCTTGTAGTGCCTGGGACCCTACACAGCTGGCTCAGCACTGCGTGCCCTGCCGTGTCCTGGGGCACCGGGTAGATGTGGCCAGGGCCTGACGGGCTGTCCGCAAGTGGCTCTCGCGACCAGCAGGCTGTCCCAGGAGATGTCCCTCTGTGGGAGAGGGAACCAGCACCTGCGTATGGCCAGCGTGCCAACGGCCACAGGACCTCACAGCCACCTGCTGAATGCCTGAGGAGGGGCGTGCTGCCTTTTTTTTTTTTTTTTTAACATAGGGTCTCACATTATGGTTCAGTCTGGCCTGGAGCTCACTAGATAGCCCAGGCTGGCCTTGAACTGGCAGTGATCCCCTCCTGCCTCAGCCTCCTGAGTGCTGGGACTACAGGCGTGGGCCACCACACCAGGCTTTGCAGCCCTTTCCTCTCGGCTTCTGGGTAGCAGCTGCTCACAGCTCAGGATACCTCCCAGCCTCGGGGCCCTGACTCTGCAGTTCTCACGCCCGCCCGGAACACCTTCCCCTGCATGATTAAAAGCTGAGTCCCATTCATCTGGGACCAGTCACCCGGAGGCTCCCTGATGGCCTCTCCCAGGCTCCTGAGGGAGGCGCTGAGGCCTCCGTTGTCACTCACGTGGGCCATTAACTGCGGTGCTGTAATTACAGAATGCACCTACTCAGCCTTCGAGTCTGGATGAGCAGGTCGGGGAAAATGTATTGTTAGGCTTTTCATCTTTTCACCTGCGTGTAAAAATAACTCACACTCATCACAAAACATTACAGCTACATAAAATAAGTCCCCAGTATGACTACAACTAATATCTTTTCATAGGATTAGCCAGGTTGCATTTAATACTTTAGAAATTCTACTGTCTCATATAATGTTTTGCTTAATTTTTGTTGTTGTTATTTTCAGATAAGGCCTCACTATCTAGCCCAGGCTGGCCTCAAATTTGTGATCTTCCTGCCTTAGCCTCCTGAGGCATGGGATTACAGATTTGTGCCACCACACTTGGCTTTTTGTTAACTTGTTGTTGTTGTTCTTTTTTTTCTTTTCTGTATTTTGGACATCTGTGCACACATACACATGATCTTCACACTAAGCTCTATCCCCAGTCCTTCTTACTTTTTGAGACAAGGACTCCCTAAGCCACTAAATGGCCCAAGCTGGGCTTAACCTTGTGATCCTCCTGCCTCAGCCTCACAGAGTGACATCTCATTCTTTGATAGCTGCAGAGTGCACACACGTGCAGCGGAGGCATGTGCTCAGTTCTCTGACCATGGAAACTTCAGATGTTGATCTTCCCTCTTTTACCTACAGAAGCCCTGTCCAGAACCATCATACATTGGCCTGAGCGCCTCTGGAGGCTGAAACCCCAGAACATGGCTCAGAGGGTGCAGTGGCCAGGAGGAGCAGCTGAGGGGCCGTCCAGAGTGGGTCTGCAGGGAGCAGTCACCTAGACAGAGGCCCTGGTGCCAGGCAGAGGGCAGGGCAGGCCCTGAGCCCTGCTGGGCAAAGGCCTGAGGCATTTGGAGGGTGGATGGACTGGGGCAGGGAGCAGATCCGGGCGCTGGCGGGACCTCGTGTCTGGGTAGGACATCCGGGCTTCCAGCACCTGTCACGCCCCCTGCAGCAGTGCAGGGGCCCCTCAGCCCTGGGACCTCCCCAGGGGCACCCACGGGACCTGCAAACTGCAAACGTGACTCCAAGGGTGGAGGTGAGGACCAAGGCTGAGTCTGCGGTCCTCACTGCTCTGTGCCCCTGGGGACAGCAAGTGCTCCGGTGCAGCAAGGGTGCAAAGGAGCTGTGCGTCAAAGGAATGGGGCGCGGGCTCATTTTGGAAGAATCGGGCAGTTGATGTGGGCAGTGTCGGACACCAGACATGGATGCGCAAGGTGCACCTTGGCCAGCCTGTCCCCAAC
Organism: Dinomys branickii; assembly: GCA_004027595.1. Classification (NCBI taxonomy): domain Eukaryota; kingdom Metazoa; phylum Chordata; class Mammalia; order Rodentia; family Dinomyidae; genus Dinomys; species Dinomys branickii. Next base: position 39,532 of record PVLD010006701.1, read on the forward strand.
ACTACCCATGGATGCTTGAGGGACTCAGGCTTTCAGAGCAGCACCAAGAGGACAGACTCTGTCCCCAAGCAGCGTGGCAGAGTGGAGTCTAAGGGGCTGGAATTGACTGGGGAGGGATATATACCATTTCTAGGCAGCTCTGCAAGAAGCTTTCACTGCCCCAGGACTGGCTCCTACTGGGGGTGGCAGTTACAGAAACTCTGGGACACGTGTTCAGTGCTACACATGTGAACTCACTCAGTGCTCAAGGCATTCCTGTTTGTCTGTTTGTTCATTGAGATGGGGTCTCACTATGCAGTTCAGGTTGCCCTTAAACTCATGGAGATCCTTCTGCCTCAGCTTCCTGAGTGCTGTGGTGTGCACCATCATGCCTGGCTTAAGGCATTGCTCGTCTTTTATTTTGTGCAGCTCAGAGAAGCAACAAGACCAGTAAGTGGGGAGGCAGGATGCACACAGCTGTCTGGCTGCGCACAGGCCCTTCCTGCCACACCTGCTCAGCTGGGCAGGGCATGTGGAGGGCTCTCCTGCTCTCTGCCCTGCAGATGAGCTCTTCGGGGAGGTCAGTGACTCTATGAACTCATGGATGAATGGAAGCCTCTGGAAGGGCTTTGCAGATCCAATGCAGATCCCCGCTCTGGGCCAGCCTCTCTGTCTTCTCCTGTGGTTCTGTGAACCACTCATTTACAACACAGGCATTTAAAATGCAAAGATACCTAGGTGTGGTGATGCACACCTGTCACTGCAGAGCTTGGGAGGCTGATGCAGGGGGGTCGTTATGAATTTGAGGCCAGCCTGGCCTACAGAGTGAGACCCTATCTGAAAAAAACAAAAAAGTAAAAAAATTAAGAACCAAAGACAAGGGGTAGGAGTTATTGAAGCAAGTCAACCAGACGGAGGGTAAAAAGATCTTTTTTTTTTTTGAATATTGAGGATTGATCTCAGGATTTTTATACTGAGCTACAGCTCTTTTTATAATTTTTAATTTTGAGACAGGGGCCTCATTAAGTTGCTATATTGCCCACACTGGGCTCAAACTTGTAACCTTCCTGCCTCAGCCTCCTGAGTGCCAGGATCACAGGGGTGTGCCACCTTGCCCGGCTTGGAAAGGGATCGTTCAGCAACATCTGGATGGGGAGAGACCTGGTGCGCTATCTAACAAGCCTGCCTGAAGCTGAAGCCAGGGCTGTGCTTGCCCGAGGGTCTTTCCGTTCTACACTTCCTTTGCCCACGGGACCTGGCTGCTTCTCCCCACACTCGTGGGGAAATGCAGATTGCCCTGGGCAAGTGACTGGCAGTCTGAGACGTGGGTACTGGCTCTCAGCAGGTGCAGTGGAGCAGCAGCCCTGTGGGGCAGGAAGCAGCGCCTACCTTGGCTTCAAAGAAGTCCTTGGCACCTCTGACGCCCTCCAGGGCCACGTTGATCTCAGAGAGCTGCGCCAGCGCCATCAGCCCACTGTCCTCCTGCAGCTGCCCGGCTGCCGCCTTGTGGAAGATGAGCAGGAACTGCAGAGGAAGGAGCCCAGGGTCGAGTCCTGTCCCCCACGCCAGAGCCTGGGCCCCAGAGCCCCTGTCCAGGCCAGCACCCTTTGGCCCAAATATTTGGAAAGGGTGTTTACGTGTGCATATGATGGGTTACTCGGGCCCGCAGGGGAATGTCCAAAACACGAGCAAGTGCTCGGGCGGAGCTCAGCATTTTCTTTTATTTTTCTGAGACAGGGTCTCACTACTAAGTTCAGGCTGGCCTTGAACTCGCTATGTAGCCCAGGCTGGCCTCAAACTCACAGGGATCCTCTGGCCTCAGCCTACCGAGTGCTGGGGTTGCAGGTGTGCCCACTATGCTTAGCTCGTACCTACTTCGCTTTCCTGGTGCGCCCCGCACCCGCACCAGGCCCCCACTCTTCCCACCGTCTGCTGAGAGGCCTTCACAGACCTGCTAGGTTGCAAATACCTGAGCTCTGTCACTTGCCACTTACCTGTGGTTTTGGGACTTTTTGATGTCCAGATCTTTGACACGAACCTTATCAAACCTTTCTCTTTTCTCTCCAGAGTTACGTTTAGAAGAAAACCTTTCTGACCCCCAAGGTTACATAAACAATCACCTGTGTTTGTGTCTACTACTTTTATGGCTTGTTTTTTTTTCAAACATCCAAATATTGAATCTCTCAATTTATTCTGATCTGTCATGTGAGATAATCATTAAACGTACTTTCTTAGGAATGGTTACTTAGTAATCCCACATCATTTAGTAAATAATTCACCCTCTTCCTTCAGACTCAAACATGACCTGAATTAATCTTTGAGGCAACTTGTACTAGGGCCTGTACAGAATAAATTCCTAAATAAATAAATTAGCCAAACCTAAATGGCCAGTCACCTCTTTCCCGACCTTCTCTCTCAAGGCACTTTCTCTTTCTCTCTCTCTCTTTTTAAAAACAAAGTATCAATAAGTCAATTTTGTAGCTTTCTCACTTTTTTTTTTATCTTTTTGAGACAGGGTCTTGCTATGCAGTTCAGGCTGGCCTTGAGCTCACTTTGTAGCCCAGGTTGGCCTTGAACTTGCAACGATCCTGCTGCCTCAGCCTCCTGAGTGCTAGAATTACAGGTGTGCGCCACAACACGGGCTTTTTTTTTTTTTTTTTTTTTTGAGACAAGGTCTTGCTACACAGTTCAGGCTGGCCTTAAACTCACTTCGTAGCCCAGGCTGGCCTCGAACTTGCAACAATCCTTCTGCCTCAGCCTCCTGAGTGCTGGGATTATAGTCGTGTGCCAACACACCCAGCCCAGCTTTCTCATTTTTTTCTTTAAATTTTCCTTATAAATTTACCTGTCAAACAACTACTATGTAACTTCCATTTGGGAAGACGATAAACCATTTTAACCACTTTTTAACTCTATTTTGGAAAGACGATAAACCAATGGATTCCAAATCACCAAAAGCAGCTCTCTCCAGGGTTTTTAGGGTAACCTGAAATACGGGCTTTGCTCGGGAAATTCCAGGTTCCGGGTCCAGGTCCTTGCTCATGATCATTACCCCTAAAGAATGCCTTTGCCAAAGGGCAAGGGACATTCCTGGAGGTAGGAACCACCCCAGGCGTCTCTTACTCCCTCAAGTCTCACAACACCATGTCCTTGCTGAGAAGCCTCTGCATCCCTGGCTGGCTCTGGGGTCCTTGGCCCTCTACGGAACTTGCAGACCTAATAAAGGGCAGCAGCGAGATGTCCAAGGATGTGCAGTGCCCCTGGGGCTGTGTGGCCAAACCAGGCGATAACTGCAGCTTCCCCTCCCTCCCTAGGGGCCAGCACAGCCCCAGGCTGGGCAGGCCAGGGAGAGAGCGTGCTGGAAAGTGTGCCAGGCCCCAGGAGGTGCAAAGCAGCAAAAGCGCTGGTGGCTCCAGCCTCATCCTCAGAGCCCTGGGCTGGGTCCCCCAGGAAGACATGCGGAGACAGAGGCCAAGGCCTAGAGGACACAGGTCACTGAGGCCATGCAGGGCTTCAGCCTCTCCCTCCTGACACACTTGGGTCCCTCCTGCCCACTGCTCACCCTCTGCTGGCTCCAGCAAGGGGGGCAAGCAGACGCTGCCACCAGGATCTTAGGCTTCCAGGGCCACAAACCCAACAAACTTTCTAAATTACTCCATCTCTACCAGGCCTGGTGGTGCACACCTGTAATACTAGCGCTCCGGAGGCTGAAGCAGGATTGCCTAGCAGGACCCTGTCTCAAAAGAAAACACCCCCAAAATAACATTAATAATAATAGGCTAAAGCACAGTGACAGTATTCAAGTCCACAGCAGGTTTGCCAACTGGAAACATTAAGAATCCCCAGGCCATATCCTGTGAGCCTGGTGCAGATCCAGAGGGTGGACCCCCCACCACCAGCTGAGCAGGTCACCAAAGCACTCGCTCCTACCCCAGGACTCCCCAGGCCCAGCCAGTCTCAGAAGGAAGAAAGAAAATCCAGTTCAAACCCTCAGCCTTCCCAGAAGCCCCAGGCCTCCCTGGCAGCTTTACCGTGGTGGCCCCTGCCCTGGGTTATGAGCTCTCTTGCTGCCCCCGGGCTGGCTGGCTGTTCAGTCCTCAGGGACCGGCATGCTGGGGAATGACTGGGCGACGACCCAGCTGTGGCAGGGAGGGGTGCAGAAGAGGTGGACAACAGAGACAGGGTCACTACTAAGGAAGCGCACGCAGCACTCAGCCAGGGGTTCTTAACTTCGAGGCTCCAGCTATAGGTGGAAGTGCTTCCCCTGCATCAGTCAGAGCCCTCCGAGCCTACGCGACAGAAATCAACCTGTGACTTAAGCAAAAAGCAGGTATTTGTTACCAGAGATGGTCGCCCACACCTCTAATCCCAGCACTCAGGAGGCTGAGACAGGAAGATTGCTGTGAGTTCAAGGCCAGCCTGGGCTACATAGTGAGACTCTGTCTCAGAAAAAAGACAAAAGGATAAAACATATTTGACATAAAAGAAGGGTTTAACAATATCTCCCGGGCAAGCCAGATGTGGGGGCCCACCCGTTACTGTAGTACTTTGGGAGGCAGAAGCAGGAAGATCATAAGTTTGAACCTAGCCTAGGAAACAGTGAGACCCGGATTCAAAATGAAAAAATGCTTAAAGGGCTGGGCTGTTGCTTAGTACGAATATCCTGGGTTCAATTCCTAGTACTAACAACAACAAAAAAAAGGGCCCAAAGTAGCAAAGCTCTCAGCCCTGGACACAACATACCCCTCCACCTGCTGTGTCCAGCACGGGGCAGAAGCACCCGCCGCACACTGCGTTCCTCTGCTGGAAGCAGCCACCAGCATTAACTCAGCGCTGCAGCCCAGCTACAAGCTCTCACAGGAGAGAACAGGACTGGCTCGCATGGCGTGGGCTCCAGCCACGGCCCCATCACCTGGACCAGGCAGGACGTCCTGCTCAGCAGGGCTGCCGGGGGCCAACTGCTTTTGCTTTCTTCCACGTGCTCTACAAGATCCCACAGATCGGGGTCCTGAACACTGGAAATGTACGTCCCCACTGCACTGCAGGGAGGAAGTCATGATGGAGGTGCTGGCAAACTCGGTTTCCACCAGGGACATTTCCTGGCATGGATGTGGCACTGGAAGAGTGGAAAACAGGGGCCAAGGATACAGCTCAGTGGCACAGCGCCTGCCTGGCAAGCACAAGGTCCTGAGTTCAATTCCTGGTATCAACAACAACAGCCCTCCCTCCAAAAAAACCCCATCCAGCCAGGCGTAGTAGCACATGCCTGTAATCCCAGCACTTGCGAGGCTGAGGCAGGAGGATCACTTGGAGTTCAAGGCCAGCCTGGGCTAGAAAGTGAGCTCAAGGCCAGCCTGAACCGCATAGCAAGACCCTGTCTCAAAAAGACAACAAAAAAAAAAAAAAGAAGAAGAAGAAAAGAAAGCAGTCCCAGGGAGAGCTATGGACACCTCTGTCTAATCTCACTCATTTTTTTTTCTTTTTTTGCGGTACTGGGGATCGAACTCAGGACCCTGCGCTTCCTAGGCAAGCGCTTATTCCACTGAGCTATATCCCCAGCTCACTCATTATTTTTGTTTTGGTTTTTGGAGACAAGACCCTGCTAGGCAGTTCAGACTGGCTTAGAACTCACTATGTAACCCACACTGGCCTCCAGCTCACAGTAATCCTCCTGCTTCAGCCTTCCCAGTGCTGGGATTACAGGCATGTGCTATCCTACTTGTCCTGTTCTACTGCATTTAAACAATTACTGTAAACCCACTGACTTTGGGCCCATAAATATCCACTAGGAATACTTTGGTGAGCATAGCTCCAGATTTTTCGCCATTTCCTACAGTGAGGTTCTGCTCCTAGTGCTGGTCCCAGTGCTGGCTCTCAGGCTGCTTTCTGGGCCCTTTCTCAGGTCTGTGCATGAGTTTGCTGTCCATATAAGGGGCAGCAGATGACTATTGGGACTGGACCCAGGCCTCAGGCATGCCGAGTCCTTGCTCTGCCAACTGAGCTACACCCCCAGCTTCTTTGATTTTCCTTTTGTTTGAGATGGAGTCTCACTATGTAGCCCAGGCTTGGCTCAAACTTAGGGCAACCCTTCTGCCTCAGCCTCCTGAGTGCCACCAGGCCTAGCTACCCCCAGCTTCTTAAGATTGTTTCTAAAGCAGAATTTTACGTTAAATATCCAACTAGAGCTCTCCAGGGCCACGCCTGTACACCCCTAGGTCCTCTCCACACTAGCCCGCTGGGCTTTGGGCCTGCAGGGCACATACCTCCCGGAAGCTGAGCTTGCCATCGAAGTCCTCATCCACCTCCTTGATCATGCCCTTCAGGTCCAGGTGTGTCTGGGGGGCACCCAGCTTCTCCATCATCAGCTTCAGCTCCATGAGGTCAATGAAGCCGTCATGCCCAGCATCGTACCTGTGGGGCAAGGAAGGCATGGGCAGGGCCAAGAGATGCCTGCCGGTCACACCACCTGCGAGTTCTTTGGTCTCATAAAAAATGTCTCAAGGCAGGAGTGGTGATACAGGTCTGCAATCCCAGCACTGAGGAGGCTGAGGCAGGAGGATCACTGTGAGTTCGAGCCCAGCCCAGGCTACATAGTGAGTTCAAGGCCAGGCTGAACGACATAGTGAGACCCTGTCTCAAACAAACAACCCCCAAGAAGTGAGAACAACTTGAGTCCACGCACATTCACACAATGGAATATGATCCTTTCCCTCAGTGGAAAAGCAGGAAATTCTGACATGAAACACAGTGTGGGGGACTGCAAGGCCTTTCCACCAAGTGAAGACCAGCTGCAAGGGACATGCACAGGAAGTGCATGGACACAAGGTCACATGTCCTCATCACACCCACAGGGACAGAGCACCGAGGGGTGGCGAGCAGGGGCTGCAGCAGGGGAGGCACAGAGCTGCTGCCTGAGAGCAGACAGCAGCTGGGTGATGAAAAAGCTGTGCAGGTGGCCACCACACTGCCACTGTACTGAACACCGAATGCCAGGGAGCTGTACATGTGAGTGGGTGGAGAGGCTGGATTTTATAAGCCTGTGTGTGTGTGTGTGTGTGAGAGAGAGAGAGAGAGAGAGAGAGAGAGAGAGAGAGCTCACCAAGGTCTTGCTACAGAGCCCAGGCTGGCCTCACAAGCACAGGGATCCTCCTGCCTCAGCTTCCCCAGTGCTGGGATTACAGCTTGTGCTACTGTGCCTGGCTTTGTTATGTGTATCTTGCCACAATTTTTAAAAATTCAAATAAGTCAGTCAGCCAGCTTTCTCCACTGTCCACTCACCTCTCCCGTAACAAAAGCCAGTGACTAGAGAAGCCCCAGGGCCTCCCATCCAGACATGCAGCCAATGGGCAGCTGGAGACTGGAGCCTGTGGGCCGCGGTATTCAGGCCCATAGCTCTGGCTATGCAAGGGGCACAAGAATGCTGGCCACCCAGGTGGAGCTTGCAGACCGGCCACTTCTTCTGCTCCCAGGCTCTGGGCCACCCACCTGGTCCTCTGCTTCAGCAGCACTCTGTCTGCCCTTCTCAGGCCCTGGCATTTCCACCTCGTCCTCGGGGCATATCTGCCTCAGCCTCTCTCAGCCCCGGGCATGGCTCCTTCCTGTGAGGGTGATGCCAAAAGGTGACATCCTCGCAGGGCTGCTGGTAGCCCCGAGGAGCACTGGCTGTGGGCAGGCCCCCCGCAAGAAGTGAGGAAAATCACCCTGGTCACCCAGAAGTGGACAGAGGTCACGAGTGATGGCTGGGCCAGCCCAGGCTCAAGTAGCACCACAGGGTGGTTCGTGACTGCTTTAACAGGGAAGCAGATGGTTTCCATTTGATTAAAATGATTTAGTGATGGACCTCATTTACCTATTTTTTTACATAATTATTGCTTTTACCTATTTATTTATTTTTGGCCCTGGGAATTGAACTTTGGACCCCGCACTTGCCAGGCAGGTGCTATGCCACTGAGCTATATCCCCGGCCCATATATTTTTACTTTAAAAAATAAAAAATGTAGTTCAGTGCAAAAGCCCTGGATCCAATCCCCAAATAAATCAACAATTAAATAAAAATAAGTAAAAGCTTCAGGATATAACTTCCATGCCCTAAAATCCACTCCTTTAAATTGTACCGTTTGGTGGTTCTTGCCACACTTGCAAGGCTGTGCAACCATCGTTGTCCGCTCATTCCAAGAGTTTTCTCTCACCCTAAGAAACCCACACCTGGCAGCAGTCGCTGCCCACCCTTCCCTCTTCCGAACGTTTCCTAGAGATGGGATCCCACGATACACAGTTCTGCTACCTAAGCTCATTTAGTACAATGTCTTCAAGGGTCACGCACGGATCAGCCTCCCTTGCTCCTTTCTGCGGCCCAAATACCCTTCCCCTCATGCACGCACCCACCCGCTGATGGGCCCTTGAGCTGTTCCCACCTCTGGGTTCTTCTTTGAACTTCAGTAGACGTGTTTGCTTTGTTTTGTTTTGGTGGTGCTGGAGTTCGAACCCACAGCCTCGCACATACTAGGAAAGGCTTCCTCCAGAGCCACATCCCAGGCCTGTGGAACACAAGTCTGGGCAGAAGCCCTGTGTCCGTTTTCTCGGATGCAGACCCCAGGGTAGTACCACTGGGTCGGGCGCTCACTTGCTTTCCGAAGCCCTTGCGGGATGTCCAGCACAGACACTGCATGAACTGGGGGACCAGCTGGGGCTGAGGCACCAGAAGCAGTGCTGGCTGTTACATCTGCTGGAGCAGATCTGTTGCAGCAGAACTAGGCCCGAAAGATCTCAGTGAGCTGGTTCTGATGTCCAGGATAAAACAGAGTCTGGGTACTGACCCCAAACAACTGAGAGCAGACTTCCCCCGCACGTGTATGGGCTGTTCCCAGCTGGCTGGGCCCAGAGCCACACGAAGGGACAGCCAGGAGCGCGGCGCAGGCCTGTCATCCCGGCAAGCGCTCTTTTCACTTTTATTTTTTTGAGGCAGTCTCTATGTATAGGTCATGCTGGCCATGCCTGACATTCCAGCACTCAGGAGGCTTAGGCAGGAGCCTGTCAAGGCCAGCCTAGGTTACATAAGGAAGTTCAAGGCCTGCCTGAACTCAAAGCGAGATGCTGTTTCAAAAAATAAAAAGCAAGTTGCAAGGTCCTGAGACTGAGACACTTGAGCCAACTTCTCAAGCACAGGGTGTGACAGTAAACCCCACCATCACCTTTGGGGACCTGGGATACTACACAGGGTCTAGGCAGTGGCTGAATAGTCATGGTGTCAAGGACAGACAGTCCTTAATTCTGATTTTGTGTTTTGTTTGTTTGAGACAGGGTATCGCTGGCTATATAGTTCAGGCTGGCCTTGAACTCGCTTTGTAGCCTACACTGGCCTCAAATGCAAAGCAATCCTCCTGCCTCAGCCTCCCGAGTGCTGGTGTACACCACCATGCCCGGTGAGTCCCTAATTCTGAATGAGAGGGGCTGCTTTCCTGTCTCGTGATGCTGAGCTCCACACAGACCCACAGCGCAGGGAGGTCGGGCTGGTCAGAGGGAGCCCAAGACCCCATGCAAGACAGAGGCCAAGATGATGGGCTCTGGCCCAGCACTGGGCTCTGGCCACACACAAGGGCAGACACTGGAGTCAACGGAACGCGAGCAGAGGCAAAAACGGGGGCCAGACTGGGCCTGGAAAGTAAAGCGAGCACCGATGGGCAGGGGTGGACAGGCTCCATTACAGGGCAACTGAGTCCCAGAGCACAGGCCTCCCTGGTGCGGAACTTTCCAGGCCTTCCATGGGCAGGAGTGGCCACATTTCCCACACCAGCTCACCTGGCCACACAGCCCTCTGCACCTGGGATTTTCCACTGGACAAGGTGCAGTTTGGCACTCAAGGGTGCTGAAGAAGCATTCTGGCCCGGTGTGGTGGCACACTCCTGTCATCCCAGCTCTCAGGAGGCTGAGGCAGGAAGGTCAAGGGGAGTTTGCGGCCAGCCTGGGATCCACAGTGAGTTCCAGGCCAGTCCGACCTGCATAGTGAGACTTTGTCTCCAAAATAAGGAAGGAGAAGAGGAGGAAGAAGAGGAGGATAAGGGAGAGGGGAAAGAGGAAGAAGAGGAAAAGGGGGAGGGGGAGGAAAACCAGAAACACTCAGGAGCAGTCATGCAGTGTAGACGAGGAGGCAGTGTGGCTCGGGCACAGAGCACTTCTCAGCACACATGAGGCTGGGGTTCAATCCCTGGAGAACCAAAACGAACAGAACAGGGTGGCCCAGTTAAACGACAACCCAGGTCCCTCCCCTGCCCAGCACACCAGCAGAGACAGGAGCCCTGCAGCATTCTGCGGTCCAGACATGGACTGTTGGGGGCACCGGCAGGGGTGAGCAGGAAGAGAGGGGACAGGCCGGAGGCTGAGGCCTGGGCGCAGAGAAGGGCGAAGCCAGGGACAAGCAGGGATTTCCAGGCCAGGACGTTCAACAGGAGGGAGAAGCAGCCACTTCCCAGCTCACCTGACCTAGAGACCGCACCCCTGCCACCTACTCAAAGCGGCAACCAGGCAGAGCTCCCCTCCAGACGAAGTCACCTGGGACTCTCCTTACAGGGGTTCTGATCTGGAAAACCTTAATGCTTTTATTTTTTACTTTGAGACAGGGTCTCACTAAGTCACTAAGTTTCTTGGCTGGGCTCAAACTTGGAATCCTCCTGCTTCAGCCTCCTATGCCACCACACCCAACTTTGAGGAAACTTTCTCTAGGCCCTCAAGTCCAAACCACTGTCCAGGCCAAACAAAAAGACACAGAGCTCACATGAGACCTCGGCCAACTCTGAGCGACAGGTTAACGGAATTCTGACTTCTGGAATGAATGGTCCTACTCTGGCAAAGCATGTGTTTGGTGGCAGGAAGCCACTCTAGGCAGGCAAAGCCCAGGCTGGAGAAAGGGCCAGAGCAAGGCTGGGTTGGGTTCTGCTGGTTCTGCCAGGTTGGCACAGGAATAAAGCGTGTGTAGGAGCAGGGTGTAGGGCAGCAGGCCTATAATCCCAGCACTCTGGCAGGCTGAAGCAGGAGGACTGCAAGCTCCATTCCATCCTAGGCTCCTTAGGGACTCAGTGAGGCCATGTGTCAAACTAGACAAAAAAAAAGAAGAAGAAAAGGGAAAGGAAAGAAGAAAAGGCTGGAGACGGAGCCCTAGCTCTGTGCGAAGGCCCTGGGTTCAACCCTCAGAACCACAAGGGGGTGGGGACATCACTGAAGCCACAGAGCAGGAAAGATGGGACTCAGCGCCAGCCACCCAGGCGCCCCAGGCCGCCTCCTGTGTTCCCACCAGCGGCGTCAGGTGGTGCGTCTCCTGAAGCCCCACAGGACTCTAAAGCAACCGCATCAGGGCACCACCAGAAGTGCATCCTCGTCTTCAAAGCGGCCTCGCCCAGAGCTCTCTACTGCCAGCCCCTTTGGGCCAGCATGCAGGACAGGCAGGAAGACTCTCGCGGAGACCACGCCTCGCTTCATCTGGAGAGGCGCCCTTGGCCCGTCTGCTGGGCGGCTCCCCTCAGACCACCGGCCTCACCCACAGGCGAGTCCTTTTGATGTGTGGGACGGTCCTGTAATGCCACAGTAATAGTTGCCTGCCCTGCTGTTTATGGAGGGCTTCACCAGGGCCAGGTATGAGCTCAGCCACCTCTTAATTCTGCAGTGCTAGTGCGGGGAGCTCAACTTACAGGACTAGGTGGCAAAGCCAATTCCCGCAGGACAGGCGGAGCTGGCCCAAGATTTTCACAGACAGCTGAAGCTTTCTATGGGAGCAGGGAAGGCAAGAAAGATCAGTGCATAGCCGGGTGTGGTGGTGCATGCCTGTAATCCCAGCACTCTGGGAGGCTGAGGCAGGAGGACTGATCGTTCAAGCCTGGCATGGGCAACAGCAATTTGGTGAGACTCTGTTTCAAAATAAAAATAAAAAGGCCTAGGGTATACAGCTCAGTGTGAAGGCACTGGGTTCAGGCCCCACTACTGCTGGGGGCCAGGATCATACTCCAAGGCTCTGCACTGCTGTTTATTTCCTGGGGCTTCCTTCTGGAATTATGATCTATTTCCTTGTTTCCCATTTTCTCAGTCCCTCTGGGCTCTCCATTCCTGGGGACCTGTTGGAGAGAGGCTCTGGCCCCGCCAGCCGTTTCCTGAAGACCCAGATGTGGCAGGCGCTCAGGGAGGCCTGGCCTGCATGCATGTGGACAATGGCCTGGGCCTGAATGTCCCACGGAGTCACGGGTGCCACAGCGGCCTGCGGGCCGGGTGTGCACTAAGCAAATAAGGCTGCTTGGAAAGCAGCACGTGGACAGCCAGACCACACTCAACACGCCTGGTCCCGTATGGTCGCAGGGGCTAAGCATGGCCTGGCCTGGGCAGTACCTGGATGGAAGAAAGCAATGCACCAGGAGGCTGAGGCAGGATCACTGCGAGTCTGAGGCCAGCCTGAGCTACATAGTAAACCCTGTCTCATTAAAAAAAAAAGAAGAAGAAGAAGAAAGCAATGCACTTTGCAGGCCCGTGGGCCTCACAGCCTCTGGGGCATCTTCTCAGAGCGCTGGTCACATGCAGCCATACCGCCTTCATCACCTTCAGCATCCTGGAAATCCTAACCCAGCACCTGGCACAGCCCCAGGGCTGAAGCCGCCCAGCCCTATCAGAGAACGAGGCTCCTCTACTCCTTTACAGCCAGGCTGGCACTGAGGGCAGTAGGCTAAGCAAAAAAAAAAAAAGGGTTTGAATTGTCCACTTTGTTACAGTAAAAGACACATTACCATGAATCCCCTGCAAAACACACTCTCGCTGTGAACACTCATCCATCACTCTCGCCACTTCCCGAAGCACTTCCGGAGGTCTTCTTCCCTCAGAGTCTTTGCGAGGTGCAGGCAGAAACACAGTGAACGCTGCGCCCCCCAACAGAAAGGCAGCGCGTCAAACACTGCAGTGCGTCTCATCCATCTTACTCTTTCGACCTGGCACGGTCCGACTCCTGGATCTTCCCAAAGCCAAAATGACAGTGAAAGGTCAACTTTTTTTTTTTCGTACCGGGGATCGAACTCAGGACCTTGCACTTGCCAGGCAAGCGCTTCTGCCACTGAGCTATACCCCCAGCCCTGTGAAAGGTCAACTTTCTGAACTAATCCAGGACACCGAGGCAGCCAGGACAGCAACTGAAGACACTCATGAAAGAGGACTCCAGAGCAGCTTCAGGAAGGGACAAGAACAATGGGAGAAGTGTGTTCAAAGCCAGGAAGTATTTTGAGGGCGTTCACAGCAATCTGTCTTTTATTGTTTGTCTGTTTGTTTTGAGACAAGGTCTCACTATGCGGTTCAGGGTGGCCTTGCTTATGTAGCCCAGGCTGGCCTCAAACTCAGAGTGATCCTCCTGCCTCAGCTTCCTGAGGGCTGGAATTACAGGTGCGCACCACTACGCCCAGCGGCACTGTGTCTTTCACTGCAATAAACTTCCCTAAATGTAAACATTGCTCATATTTCTTGATCACCCTGCATAGGGGATCAGGCTGAGGTTCCTGACTGCTGGGGTTCTCAGCTATGCACACCCATCGCCTGGGAAAGTCCCAGCCAGGCTGAAGGGTCCAGCTGACCCTCTCCCCACCCACCAGAGGCCAGCTACCAAGGGGACAGCCCCGAGAGGACAAGCGCTGGTTTCCAGTGTCCACCGGTTTTGGACCCCTTTTCAGTCCATGAATCGCTTATTCTTCAGCGCCCCTGCACAGCACTCTTGGGTCTTCTAGGTTTTCATCTCAGCAGCCAGAACCATCCCAGCGTGAATGGGCAGAGAGCGGAGCCAGCACCTTTGTCTGCCCAGGCTCCGCCGCCAGAGACTCCCCAGGGAGCCCTCCACACTGGCTATCACAAGGGCGGCAGCGCCCCAGAGCCACATAGTGAGCCCCTGTCTCCAAGAAGAAAAGGAGAGGGAGGAGGAGGGCGAGCTCCCACAGGCGCTCTCCCAGGGCCGTGCTTCCTGAGGGCGACTCAGATGCCGGAGTCTGAGGCGGGAGCTTCATTAACTGTGACTCTGTGCAGGAGGGACTTTGAGGGCAGGGTAAGAGGACCCCGGCAAGCCCAGCTCCGTCCTCCCCTACCAAGGCAGAGCTCGGGCTCCCTCCTGCAAGTGCGCTTCTCTCCTGGTGAGAGGCCAGCTTGGGGGTTTTTTGGTACTGAAGACTAAATGAAGGACTAAGAGGCCACATTTCTGAGTCTGTGGGAGACCAGGGGAGGTTGGGGCGCCACCTCACAGATGGCCGCAGCATCCTATCCTTCCATCTGCTGTGTCCGGACGTCCACGGGGAAGCAGGTAGGCCCGGCAGGACTGAGGGCCCTCCATTCTCCAGGCCTCCCGTGTGCTGTGCACCCAGCACCTTACAAGACAGCAGAGGAGGTAGAGCCCAAGGGCCGCTGCCCCGGCCTTCCACGCCAAGAGCTTCCAACTCTGCCTTGTCCTAAATGCACACTGCCTTGCTCCTGCCAGGAGCTATCACAAAGATTGCAGAGGAAACAAGCCAGGCATGGTGGTGCACACCTGTAATCCCGGCACTTGCGAGAGGCCAGTCCAGCAGTTTAGCAACTGAGACCCTGTCTCAAAACAAAACTAGAGCTAGAGATGCAGCTCAGTGCAGAGGCCCTGGGTTCGATTCACAGGAACAGCAATAAAAAAGAGGGCTTCCCTCTGCCCCAACCTCCCCCAGCCTTGCTCCTATGCTGGCCACTTGCTGCCTCATGCAGGGCACTCTCAGGTGCAGGCGGGCTCTCTCCTGAGGCCAGTCCTGCTGCCGGGGACCCAGGCCTGCCCCAGGGACCTCTAAAGGTGCAGGCCATTCGTTCTCCGCAGAAGCGAGCAGGTGCAGAGGGGCGGTGGGAGCACCTATGACCCAGCAATGCCAACGTGCTGGGAGCAGGAGGGCAGGGTCCCAAGGGCGGCGAGGGCATGGGCTGAGTGTGGCTCCTGGGTCAGAGCCGGCCCATGTCCTTGGCACGCACAACACTGTGCTGCATGTTTCTGGGACAGGACACCCAGTTCCTCCTCTGTCCTGCTGCTGCCAAGAGTCAAGGCCCTGCGATCTCAGGGGACGGATGCCCCAAACACCTCAGGCTTCCACGGCCAGGCTCACAGGGCTGCGTGTCCCTGACAGTGCCACCGCCACCAACCCCTCTGTGACTCCCAAGCCAAGGAAGTCAGGGAGAGGAAGGGGCAGGGAGGTGCTGGCCAAGGGGCAGCCTGTGGCTGTGGAAGCCACCAGCCCAACCCAGGGGACCAGGCAGGAAGGAGAAGCCTGTGCACCCTCCCTGGCCACCAGGACCTGCTCCTGTGTCCTCCTGCCCCGACCACCTGAAACCCCACAGCCCGTGGTGGCAAAGCACTGGGCTAGAACACAGTGACCTAATTAAGGCCCAGAGTACACACCTAGCAAGTGGTCACTTGATCTTGGGGACAACCTGAGAAGGTGGTCACTCGCCTTTTTCCACATCTCACTTACAGGCGCGTGCCTGCCTGGCTCTGTGGCTCTGCTGGAGGGGCCGCCAACCCTGCCGCAACCTAAAGAACTCAGAAACCTCTACAGAGGTCAAGGCACCCACTCTGTCCCTGGGCCTAGCTATGGGGACAGCAGGAAAATGTTAGCAGGTTAGCTTCAACCGACTATAAAGAACTCATCTCAAACCAGGTGCAGCGGCACGCACCTGTAACCCCAGCACTGGGGAGGCTGATACAGGAGGGTTTGCATGAGTGCAAGGCCAGCCCGAGCTACACAGCTAGACCCCGTCTCAAAATAAATAGATAATAAACAGATGAGTTACCTGAGGGAAGAGGGACAGGTATTCAGGGAGGGGGCAGAGACCAAGCTGGGCAAGATGCAGGGCAAGCAGCTCCCCAGCACCACGGCGGGTCTTTGATCAAAGTCCTGTGGGCCAAGAGCTGGGGCAGGCAGCAGCTGGGTATTTTTAGCACAAGTTGTTCCCAGTCACGACAGGGGTTCGGTGAGCGGCCTGGGGAGGGGCATCTAAGCCCTTGCTGGGGTCAGGCAAGCCTGGGGCTGGGGTGGGGTCCCTTGGCCACTCCAGCACTGGGAAGGGCGGCAGGGCCAGGCCTGCGCACATGGTGGCTGCGACAACATCCTCCTACTCCCTGTGAGCTGAATGCAAGCTGGAGGCGGGTGGGCTTGGGCAGAGACCAGGTGGCCACACCAGCCACTAGGATGGGGGCCACTGTCTGGAGCCCGAGCCCTGTCCTCACCTGGTCCCCACCCCACCAAGGGTCCTGCTGAGTCAGCAGTGGGCCCTGAGGAGGCCACCGCTTCGCTAGCAATCCAGTCCTATCTACAGTGCCAAGGCCTGGCCTCCATGCAGCAGCCAGGCATGCTGGGCAGAAGTCAAGAGCAATTAAAGCAGGCCGGACACAAGCACCCCCGGTGACTGGAGCCAAGGCCTCCCGCTGAGGAAGGGCAGTGCCACTGACCTTCATGCGGAGAGGATGAGGGCTTACGGTGCCAGGGGAGACCACAAGCAACAGTTTCCAAAGACAGAAGGTGCACAGGGATGGCACGGGGAGCCCTCGGGGGCCCTGTGGACCCAGAGAGGCCGGGTAGAGCGGGCAGCACCTGTGAGGTAGGAGGCAGCGACACGAGGCTAAGGCCAGACTTAACTGGAAGGGGCCTTGGAAGTCACACCGACGTCCTGCCCTGCCCCGCATGCCACCCCGCCCTCCAGGCTGCAGGGATCTGCACCTGCAGACCAGGAAAGACCAGGGGGTGAGAGAGGTTGGATGTGGCCCAGGGCCAGAGTGAAGCCCAGGGTGCCATCCCCAGTGCTGGAGAAAAGGAAAGCCCCAAAGGGAAGTGCACCTTCCCAAGGAAAAGCCTCCAGAGGCCCCTGTGACTGGTGCCCCCTCCTGGCCTCCAGACCCCTAGTCTCTTATCCAAACATCTGCTACGTGTGAGGCAGGAGGGTGGTGAGTTCAAGGCCAGCCTGGGCTGTGCCGTGACACAAGAGCACAGAAGGTCAGGAGAGCCAGGGTGTATCACCCAGTAAAGATGCCCAAGGCCTCAAAGCTAATGTAGGGCAGAGCAGCCCAGACCTGTGCACCCTTTGGGAGGACTCACCAGCGGGGACAGGAGTGCGACCTGTGATTCTGGCATTCGAGAGGCTGAGGCAGGGTACTATAAGTTTGAGCCCATTGGGGGATTAAACTTAATGAGAACCTGTCTCAAAATAAAAAATAGTGCTGGGTGAAGTGGTGCACGCCCATGATCCCAGCACTCAGGAGGCTGAGGCAGCAGGATCTTTGTGAGGTTGAGGCCAGCCTGGCCCACAAAGTGAGCTCAAGGCCAGCCTAAACTGTATATAGTGAGACCCTGTCTCAAAAAGACAAAAAAAAAAAAAAAAAAAAAAAGAGAGAGAAAGAGTGAGGAGATCAAGCAGACAGGCACTTTTAAACTAATCATGAACAGGTGGAGGAGAAGAACATTTTTTGCATTATGTAAAGCATTAATAACTATTTTCATCACTTAAATTCTAAGTCCCATCCATCAAATTCTCGTAAGATGCGAGGCAGAGCAGCTCCTTGGAGAGCGCGGGGCGCTCCGATGGGAAGAAGGGAACTCCCCGCAGAGGGAAAGAGGCCCTGTCCGCTGGATCCCTCACTCTGAATCTGACCAGCATCCTGCAAGCTGGCTTTGAGAGCAGCCCGGGCGGGAGCCGCCCTGAAAAGCAGGACCAACCTATCTGGCTCCTGGCCCCCTAGTTCCAGTCCCATCCAAGGGATGGCAGTTCCGGCCTCAGTGGGTCGCTGCTGACTTGGAAGCTACATCAGAAGAGGCCTCACTCCCCTACACAAGGAGCGCTGCCTCCATCTGCTTCCCACCACTGCCGAGCTCGCTCTCTCAGTACCCGGGGGGGAGGGGCAAGCCAGGGCACGCCAAACACAGGCTCTACACTGAGCCACACAGTGGCCCCACCTTCCCGTAAGTAAAGTCAGTTTATGAAATCTCAGCCCTCGGGAGGGTGAGGCAGGAGAGCAGAGAATGGACAAAGTCAAGGCCAGGCTGGGGTACTTAGTGAGTTCAAACTCACCTTCGACCACAGGGTGAGACCCTGTCCTAAACAGAAACAAGCAGGGCATGGTAGCACAGGCCTGTGACCCTGCCACTCAGGAGCAAGAGGATCCCAAATCCGGGACCAGCCCGGCAATTTATAGATACCACACCTCAAATGTTAAACAATAGTAACGGCCGGAATGCAGCTTGTACTCCCTGGGTTTGATTCCCAAAGAAGAGAAAGAGAGAAGAAAAACTGGGAGAGAAGGGGGCAAGAAAGGAAGAAGGCCCCTCTCCAGCTCTCAGCCGCGTCTTGCCATGGGGCAGTGTGGTGTCCGCAGGGCGTCCATGACATCAGCATTTTGGATTCTTAATAAAAGGACAACTCCCTACCCTCGGTTCCGCAAATTAAAACCCCCACCTTGCGTGCAGAGACAGGTCTCACTCTGCAGTTCAGCAAACTCCAGCAGCTATGTCTCAGGTGCACTCTGGGCTGCCCGGCCTGAGAGCTGTCCCCATTACCTCCCTGCGACAGGGCCTGGCTTGTCAAGGTTTCCTGTCCAACCTGGCCCTAGAGCCAGCTCAGTTTCAGCCCCAGACACACACTGAGAGTCAGATTCTCTGGCCCTCGCACCCTCCACTAGAATCAGGCCACTGTGCTCCTGGCACGGCTATCCAGTGACACACTTGGAAGCAGAAGGGGACTTTCTCTGGCCGGGCTGGTGGCGCCTCTGGCTTCCACAGTCTCTCTGCTGCTGCGCACCAGTTAGGAGCAGGGCTCCCGTGCCCACACCTGAGGCCACAAGGGCAGGACGCCCACCCCAAGGACTCAGGAAGCTTGTGGGCTTTGAAGCATGGTCTTTTGTTTGCTTGTTTTTTAAATCTTGTAAACACAGGTGATCCCTTAGCCAAATACTTTACAACAGGAAAATCACATTTAG
The DNA here is from genome assembly GCA_004027595.1 of Dinomys branickii. Classification (NCBI taxonomy): domain Eukaryota; kingdom Metazoa; phylum Chordata; class Mammalia; order Rodentia; family Dinomyidae; genus Dinomys; species Dinomys branickii. The sequence goes on from PVLD010006701.1 coordinate 58,490, forward strand.
AAGCCCAGAGCACATTTGGCAGTACCTGTCCGAGTCTGCCCAGCCCCCAGTCCCAGCAGAAGAATGAATGGGTGAGCTCTGTGTGCGCTGGTCTAGGCGGGTCTCGCCCACCAGTGTAGCACAGGAGCGGAGGCGACATCGGAACGCAAATCTAGAAACTGCTGCTGAGAAGGGAATTCTGGCTGAAGGGAAGGCACTCCTAGCACAGGCAGGGTTCCAGTCTACTGCTCTTGTTTTGTAGTTAGCACAGTTGAATTAGGGCTGAAGCCAGGCATGGTGGCCCACACCTGTTGTCTCAGTATCGGTGAGGCTGAGGCAGGAGGATCTCAAATTTGAGGCCAGCCTGGGCTACACAGTGAGTTCAAGGCCAGCCTGAGCTACATAGGGAGATCCTGTCTCAAAAACCCCAGTCACACTGGACCAGGGTGGGCCCTAAATCTATTAAGTGGTGTCCGCATAGGATGGCCATCTGAAGACCCGGATACACCAGGTGACAAAAGGCAGTGATTAGAGAGGTTCACCTGTCAATCACAAATGCTAAGGGTGACTGACAGCAGCCACCACAGCAAGGATACAGGAAGGAGTCTCCCCCAGAGCACGCGGGCCCTGGCAACGCCTGGTTCAGACTTCTCCATTCCCAATGACAGTAAGTTCCGCTTGATTTGAGCTTCCCAGTGTGTGGTGTTTGCCCCTGGCTCCAGGACACCAATACCTGACCCAGCTCCAGCTGGCAGCCCCGCCACTCACCCTCTAGCCAGTTCCACAAAGCAATTTACACAACAAAAGGACAACACAAGACAGGGCCTGCTGGCCTGTGTCTGAGGTCTCAGCACTCTGGGAGGCTGAGGCAGGAGGATCACACATTTGAGCCCAGGCCAGGCAACTTTCCAACTTTAGCAGGAGCCTGTCTTGAGGTTAAAGAATAAATAAATTAAATAAACAATAAAATGCGCTGGGGGAGTGGCTCACTGTGAAGGACCACGTATGTGCGCACATCTGCCCTAATGACAGCAGTGAGATTGCGTAGAACTCGGTGATGGACCCTCCAGGGGCCCGCACACATCACTCTTCCCATGCTACCACCACCCACAGGCAGGTCCCAAGGACAGGAGCTGCCCCAGCACCTCTGAGAGCCCAGGAAGCCCGGCTCGGGTCCTCTTCCCAGCCTCCCAAACCCACACACCCAGCACAGCCCGGGTGTGCACTGCTGTGAGCTGTCTGTCTTCCTTGGGTTTGCGCATTGCTGGGTGTTCTTGTTATAGGGCACAGAAACCTGAGAGGAAAAAGACCTCGGAGGAGACAGCGTGCTTCAGTTTTGTTTTGTTTTTTGTCTTTTTGAGACAGGTCTCACTCTGCAGTTCAGACTGGCCTTGACCTCACTTTGTAGCCCAGGCTGGTCTCGAACTCACAAGTGCTGGGATTACAGGTGTGTGCCACCACGTCTGGTGTTCCATGCTTCAGTTAGGGGCAGGAGCCCCGGGGTCTGGTGGGCTGCAGCAGATACCACTAGAGCAGACCACCCTCTTCCTTAGGCTTTTTTTTTTTTGAGACAGGGTTTTGCTATGTAGTTCAGGCTAGCATTGAACTATGTTGCCCAGGCCAGTGTCAAACTCACAACGATCTTCCTGACTCAGCCTCCCAAGTAGTGGGATTACAAGTGTGCGCCACCACACTTGGCTTTTCTTTTAAGAGACAAGATCTTCCTAAATTGCTAATTTGTCCAGACTGAACTCAAACCTCCAGTCCTCCTGCCTCAGCCTCCCTGAATTCGTTTGTACAGGGTGTGCAGAGCCTGAAGGACAGAGATGGGGTCTAGAACTCCACCCTGGATGCCTGCAGTCCTCCTTTCAGGGACGGAGGCACCAAGCCAGTGAGCACAAGAATTTGCCTGGCCACAGGAACTGGCTCCTAGCCAACCTGGAACAATGGTGAAGTCATACCCCATAAAGCAGGCACACCAAGGCCGATGCTGGGGCTGCTCTGTCCCACTGGACTTGAGGGAACTGATGCATTGATCAAGCCACACCTGAAGCCAAAGCTGGCCTTTCAGTTTCAGGAGCCAAATAATTCTTTTGCTGATGCCAGCTGGGGTTGCCAGTGACAGAAGACTTGGCCTGGAATTCTGATGGGCACGATGCAGATTGCACACTGCTGTCCGCAGCCAGGACCTGTTTCCTCACAGACGCCACCCAAGGCAGCCAACTCACAAGCTTATCCTTCCAAAAAGAGCGTTTTGCAAGTGGGCATGTGGTAGTGCAAGTCTGAAATCCCAGCACTCTGGGAAGCTGAGGCAGGTGCCCGTCTCGAGGTTAAAGAATAAATAAATTAAATAAACAATAACTGATGTTTATTTAATAGCAAGTTCCAGCCCAACCTGAGCAACTCAGCAAAACCCTGTTGCGTTTTGCAGGAAACGCGGAAGCAGCAGAGTGACCACACAGCCATCTGAAGCTGAGGGCCCCAAGATGCCCTCCCCGAGTCCAGCTGGCCCGGGAGGAGCCAGGGCCACCGGAGTATTCGGGTCTTCCCCGAAACGCACACCCTGGTGCAGTCACGGGGCTAACCGCTGCCCCACGGCCGGCTTCCCACCCCACCCAGTCACATCCCCCCAAGTCAGACCCAGGAAACCAGCGCCGGGGCGGAAGTCAGGTGCGGCGAGGTGGGGGCTCAGGAGCCCCACACGCGTCCCACCCCCGCACCTCTAAATAGAACCTGGCATTCCACACGCCTTTAGACGCCCAAACCTGACCTGCACGGCCTCCACTCTCCCAGGCCGTTTTTCCGGTCTCAGTCCAATTCTGGAAATAATATTAATAGCTCAGGTGGGACCTCACGGTGTGCAAAATGCTTCCCGGCCTTAAAAGGCAGGGGACGGCTGTCAGGGCGGCCCCAGGCCACCAAGAGACGAGCAGGTCCCTCTGTACAGCCGCTCTTGCCAGGCTTGGGTGCCAGGCAGCCCCCAGGTGCCCGGGTGGGCGACCGCGCTGGCCCGCGGGTCTCGGGTGTAGCAGTCGGGAACGGGGCGCCACCCTGCAGTCCTGAGTTCGTGCCCCTCGGATAGCGCCTCGGAGGGCGTGTGGCCGCGACTCGCTCTCTGCTTTTGTTTTAAAAGATAAAAGTTCAAAAGGGGCAGATTTTTCCTCCTCGGGGAGCGGAGTTGGGGCTGGCAGGCGAGGCGGGCGGCTCCCCTTCCTAGAGGCTGCTCCCGGAGCGGATCTACCGGCTAGCAGGTGCAGGTGGGGACGGGGACCCCCGGGGACCCCCGGGACTCGGGCCCGGCGGCCACAGGGCTCGGTGGGGGGCTCCCGCTGCGGGGTCCCCGCCCGCCTAATTACCCCGCCCCGGGGGGCACAGACGCGGGCGCGCGGGACCTGGCGGCGTGCGAGCGCACGCGGAGACCCCTGCACCCCGAGCACCCCGTCCCCCACGCGGGGCCGCTCACCTCCGGAACACGCGCTCCAAGTCCTTGAGGCGGCGGCGGCTGAGCTCGGGGAACTCGGTGTAGGGGTTGAAGACCCGGCAGCGGCGGGGCGGCGCCCCACCCTCCGCGATGTGCAGGCGGCGGCTCAGCTGCGCGCTCAGCTCGGCGTCGGCGCCCGCCGTGGGCGCGGGCGCGGGTGCGGGGTCCGCGGCGGCGCGGGGCTCCTCGGAGTCCTTGAGCCGCAGGCGGCGCTGCAGTTGGCGCGCCAGCTCCTCGCCGGCCATGCTGCGTCGGGCTCTGGCACGGGCGACGCGCTCCTCCCGGGTCCAAGCGGGAACCTCGGGGCGGGGACCCGGGGCGGGGACCCGGGGCGGGGCGCGGGGCTCGCTGCCTTCTCCGCTGCCGGGGACTCAGGCGCTGGCGTCTGTCTCCCGGGAACCGCAGTCCGCAAAGTTTCAAGCCGCGCGAAACCTTAGCTCGTTCCGCGGAATCGCCTCGAACGCGGGGATTGCAGCCTGGGACGAGCCGGAGGCCAGCGTCCCGGGTGGCACTCACGCGCCCCCAGGTCTCAGGTGACCTATCTGCGCCCCGGGGTCCGGGAGTGGGAGCCGCGGACACGCCTGCGGAGCTGGAGAACGTTGCCAGCGTTCACTGAAAACCGGGCGGGGTGACGCACACCTATAATCCCAGCGCTCGGGAGGCTGAGGCAGGAGGATCTCCATGAATTCGAGGCCACCCTGGTATACATAATCAGTTCAAGGGCAGCCTGCACTACACAGGGAGACCCTGTCTCACAAACAAAGCACTACACAGGGAGACCCTGTCTCACAAACAAAGCAAACACTGAAATGTTTCCAAAACAGACTAAAAATACGAAACTCAAATAAACAGAGTTCACGATTCCTCCTGGAGGTCACAGAGCCGTGCAGCTTCAAGCGCCATGTTTTTTTTTCCCTCTCTCTCTGCCTCTGAAACACACAGGCAGGAAAAAGCTTTAAAATGAAGAAAGAAATCAACATTTCCAACAAGAGGGGGCGGTCAGTTACAGCCGCCACCGTCCCTGAGAAGCACTACGCTGAGGTCATAGCAGCCGGTGGACCCGGTGAACACTGCCCCTCTTGGCTGAGCTGGGCCGAGCTGAGCAGGACTGAGCCTCTAGGCGAGGGCTGGAGCCTCTGCTTAGCATGCACAACACCCAGGAGGCCCTGCATTCGCTCTGCAGCACCCCCAAATATTACTTTTTCGAAAGCTGTTAGGGATAAAACGTTTTTAAAATAATACAGTAAGCCAGGAATGGTGGCACATCCCTGTGATCCCAGCATTCTGGGAAGCTGAGGCAGGAGGATGACAAATTCTAGCCCAGCCCTGATAATTTAGTGATTTATCTAAAACCCAGTCTCAAAAAAGAAAGGGCATCAGGCCAGGGGTGGTGGCTCACCCCTGTAATCCCACCACTGGAGAGGCTGAGGCAGGAGGATACTTGTGAGTTCCAGGAGTTCGAGACCAGCCTGGGCTACAAACTCAAGGCCAGCCTGAGACCCTGTCTCAAAAAGATAAAGAACAAAAATAAAAACAAAAAAGATAAAACAAAACAAAAAAGAAAGGGCGGGGGCTGGGGATTTAGCTGAGCATGAAGGTCTGGGATTCAATTCCCAGTGTATGTGGGGGTGTTTACCATCTCTCCTGAACAATTTGACTTGGTTGGGTAAAAACTGGTTTTATGCATGAAATGAAAATTGATTCCCTCACTTGACTAGAGCAGCAAAAAAAAAGAAGAAGAAGAAAAAGAAAATTGATCATCTGGGCATGGTGGCACATGCCTGTAATCCCAGCCCTGGGGAGGCTGAGGCAGGAGGATTGTTGTGAGTTTGAGACCAGCCTGAGCTACAGAGTAAGCTCAAGGGCAGCCTGAATTGCAAAGCGAGACCCTGTCTCAAAAAAAAAAAAAAAAAAGACAAAATAAAATAAATAAAAAGAGCTGGAAATGCAGCCCAGGTTCAATCCCCAATGTGCAACAAACAAACAAAAAACAAACACTCTTGTTGACACACAAGTCCAGGAGGGTCAGTGCCAGCTGCACTATGTCTTCCATGAGCTCACTGTCCTGGTGTGACCAAAGGCGGTTCTGTGGCTGGGTAAGGAACCATTCGGAGCCCCAGGCCAGGTGCAGACATGGGCTTCTCCAGGGCTCTACCCGGGGCCCTAAATATGGATTCATGCATTCCCTGAGACTTAGTTACAGGAGAACCTTTAGTGGAAATGGAAAGCACAAGAAAACCTCTTCCTGCACCATGTAAAAATCTATTGTTCCTATGTGGGAGGCTGAGGCAGAAGGATTCCAAAGGCCAACTTGGGCAACTTAGTGAGACTCTGTCCCAACATCGAAAAGAGCTGGGGCAGATGGAGCTCAGCACTAGAAGCCTTCCCTGACATGGGTGAAGATCTGGGCTCTATCTGCAAAAACAAAGAAGAGATAAAACCTATTGGTCTATCTTGCACATCCGGGGCCCCTGAGCCAGGCACACTTGGCTAGCACTGTGCACAGGTCTCGGGACATCGCTCACTTCCGTTACGATAGGCGGCTGGATGAGAGAGACGCTACCGGCAGAGGGCAGAGCTGGACCTCGAGGGTGTCCGTGTGGAGGACCAGAACACAGCCCCACTGTGGCTGGAGCCACATCCGCTGAAGGCTTGTCCTCAAGATTAGAATCACCATGGCCAGATTCACACAGTCCCTTAAAAGAGGAGCAGAAACTGGAGGTCATGCTGCCACTGTGCCACCCTTTTTGAATTTCCCATAGATAGACCTGTCTTGCTCTGGGATGCCCCATCTACTCCTGGCCACAGGACTAAGACTAACTGTAGAATATGGACCAAGGTTAATGATGAAACCCACGTGTGCATGCTGCATGCCCAGCTAGGATTATAACTTTTTTTTTTTTTTTGAGACAGGACCTCTCTGTGTAGTCCAGGCTGGGCCCAAACTTGCAGTGATCCTCCTGCCTCAGCCTCCTGAGTCCTGGGATTACAAGTGTGCATCACCATGCCTGGTCTAGACATGTAACCTTATTGGTTGAGTATAGTTGTACCCACCTCATGATTCTGCCTATAAAACATTCCGGGAGAGATGACCTCAGGGGAACCCACTTGGGACCCCTCCTGTCTCTCAGGAGCTATTCCTATCCCCACCCCTATTCGCCAAGAAACCTTCCCTCCTTTGGAATTCATTCTTCCATTTCAGGGGATGTAAACTTGGCACATCTGACATCCAGCAGGTTGGGAGTTATATTTCTCCTGTATCACCATGAACATTTCCAGAATTCTCATTATTGCTTGAAAGTTACTGTTTTTGTTTTTGTTTTTGTTTTGTTTTGAGACAGTGCCTCACTAGATAGTCCAGGCTGGCCTCAAACTCTCAGCAATCTTCCCGCCTCAGGCTCCCAAGTGCTCTGATGATAACTGTGGGTCACTGTGCCCAGCTCAACACTTACATTTAACGATGGACAGCTATTACCAGCTGCTCACCTCGGCGGGGCCTCCAGATACCCAGCTGCGAACAGCCTCCCCCTCTAGCCTGGACCACAGAGGGAGCCTTTGTCTCAGAAAAACAAAAATGCTGAGTGTGGTGGCACACACCTATAATCCCAAGCACTCAGGAGGCTGAGGCAGGAGGATCATTGCCTGAGCTACAGAACAAGACCCTGTCTCAAAAAAACTAAAAAAGACAAAGACAGAAAGCAGAGAGAGCCTAAGCAGGGGCTGGGGGCTGCAGCCTTAGGACTGAGTGGCTGGAGGGAAGCTGCAAGCTGCACCTTGTGAGGTACAAATTCACTACGATGAGTGGATGAATGCAGTCATTGTGTGTATCTGAAACATTTCCTCCTCTAAAAAAAAAAAGGCTGGAGGAGGTGATATTTATGCAGCCACCAGCAGGAAGTGAGGGGGCTTGCAGTGAACCGTGAGCTCAGAATATAAACCATGCTGAGGCTGTAGGCGTGGGATGCCTCCTTCTGTCCCGGCTTACACTGCCACTTACTTCATGAAATTGGATTCTTTCTTTCTTTTTTTTTTTTTTTTTAAACAAGATCTCCCTAGGTGGCCCAGGCTGGCCTTGAACTCACAGCATCCTCTTGTCTCAGCCTTCCGAGTGCTGGGATCACAGGCATGGGCCACTACGTCTGGTTTTAGCAGCCACATTTTATTTTTTTTCTTTTTGAGACAGGGTCTCACTGTGCAGTTCAGGCTGGCCTTGAGCTCACTTTGTAGCCCAGGCTGGTGTCAGCCTCATAAAGATCCTCCTGCCTCAGCATCCCAGTTGCTGGGATTACAGGGGTGCGTCATCACACTCGGCAGTAGCCATATATTAAAAAAGAAAAGAGAGCTGAGGACGTGGCTCAAGGCACTGCACTTACCTTGTATGAGCAAGGAGTTCCCAGTCCTGTGCCCAGCACCGGGAGGAAGGGAGGGGCAAATGGGGAGCTTGGTGAGGCGTCAGCCCCCAGCTCATCTCGTGGAGACGCCCCAGCCCTGGAGCTAGGGCTGCTTGAGACGCGGGGCCGGGAGGCCTGGCTGCCTCCCCACAAGTGCTGCACCCGCAGCTCTGCCCCGCTGTGCCCACACTGTGCCCAGACACCCGCCCCGCCGCATGCTGCTGCACACAATCTGGGGCCTGGCTCCGGGTCATGGGCGCCTTTCCTCAGACGACTATCCAAGGCTCAGCCTCCTGGGGCAGGGCATCTGCAGAGGAGACCCGGTCTCTTCTTTTTTTCTGTTTTGCTACAGGGGTTTGAATCCAGGGCCTTTGCCCTGAGCTCTGTCTCTGGCACTTTTTAAACTTTTAAATTTAGAGACAGGATTGCTAGGAACTCCAGGCTGGGCTCAAACTTGCACTCTTCCTGCCTCAGTCTCCCAGTTCTGGGACTGCAGGCCTGCGCCACAGTACTGGGCTTGATGAGATCGTTTTTTAAGGAACTTGAAGGAAACCACCATTCAATCCTCAAATTCTCCAACATGTTTTATATAAATCACAAGACAAGTCAACCTTCCAGGTCTAACAGTGACCTGTCTGGCCCATTAGACACAGAACCCTCTGTCATGGCACAGAGGTCTGAGGAGGAGAGGAGAGGCACAAACGCTGGCTCTGTGCCTTAATGTCTATGTGCCTTGGAGCACGTTAGTCACCTTCTCTGAACGCTGATCTCCTTACCGTGGAGACAGCGCTACTCCCAGGCCCACGAGGACACTTGTGATGGTCTCAGGAAGCGCTAGCTGTTCAGTCTCGTCGCCCACACCAGCATGGGGCCCTGTTGTTCCAGGCTGGCACAGAGGTGGCTGCAGTCCCACAGAGGGCAGGGGGAACTGGTTCCAGCCACTCTGGAGGCTGAGGCAGGAGGGTAACCATAAATTCAAGGCCAGCCTCAGCTACATAGCAAATTGAAGTCCAGGTTGGACTACACAGCAAGACCCTGTCTCAAAAAGAAAAACAAAACACCACCAAAAAGTGTCAAAGTAACCAGGGTCTGAAGATGGGGACCCAGAGCTCCTGTAACACAGTGAGAGGAATGGGCAGATGACAGCTGAGTGAAATGCTGAATCCTGCCACAGATGTCCCTGAACCACACCTCCCGTGGTAAGTTAGCACAGCAGTGAAAGAAGTGTGCGTGGGGCCAGTCCTGGGGGTGCACACCTGTAATCCCAGCACTCAGGAGGCTAAGGCAGGAGGATCACCGGCTCAAAACCAGCATAGGAAATGGATGTTAAGTCCTTCTTCATGATGTAGTTACCAGGGTTAGGAAGCCCAGCCCAGGCAACATTTTGCTAAACACATTGATACCTATTAAACCAATATTCCCAGAGTGAAGCTTGCCTGTAATCCCAGCTATTCCAGAGGCTAAGGCAGGAGAATCCAAGGTCAAGGCTAGACTGGGCAATTTAACAAAACTCTCTGAAATAAAATAAAATGGAGTGGAGATGTAGCTCGGTGCCAGAGCACCCCAGATTTGACCCTGTCACTCCCCTGCAAAAAAAAAAAAAATCAATAAAATAAAATTCCAGCAAGCAGAGCAGAAAATGTACAATACTACCCGTGCTGCAGGCTTTTTATTTACTAAGTTTATTGGTTAGATATAGAGAATGCTCACATTCATCATAGCGAATTTGTACCCGTGTGTCATGTATGTTGATTCCTCGCCCTTCCCTTCAGCCCCTCTTCCCTCGCTTGGTCTTGTCTCCGTTTCACCCTTCTTGTCTTCTCTTTTCTCCTCCTTCCTTTCCCTTCCCCCCCAGCTCCCCTTCCTATTTGAATATTTTCTTTCTGCTTCATAATATGTATTATACGTTTGAAATTATCTTGTCATTGTTCTTCATGCTTTTTTGTTTTGTTCTGAGACAAGGTCTCGCTCTGCAGTTCAGGTGTTCTTTTTTTTTTTTTTTGGTACCGGGATTGAACTCAGGACCTCAGGCTTGCCAGGCAAGCGCTTGCGCCGCTGAGCTATACCCGCAGCACGTTCAGTCTGTTCTTCAGTTCACTGTGCAGTCCAGGCGGGCCTGGGACTCCTGGTGATCTTCCTGCCGCAGCCTCGTGATACAGGTGCGCGCCCGCACGCCCGGATTTTAGAGACCTGGTGTGGATGCTCAGCTGCCTGTGCGCCTCCTGCCCTTGGTGCGGAGAAGGAAGGCGGACGAGGAGGGTCCAGGGGCTCTCGGCTGGGGACTTGCACGCGGGACAGCAGGGGCGCACCACTCACGTGTCCGGCTTCACATTTGGGGCCGCGAGCCCAGCGTAGAGGCGCAAACCTCCCGCCGGTCAGGACAAAGGGCCGGTACGCCACCTGGCGGCGGCAGCGAGGAATGTCGCACCAGAGTTGTCTACCATCAGCGGTTTCGAGGTTTGAGGAGATAAAGGTTAATGGTTCGATTCAATTCGGTTCGGTTTAGGTTTTGAGACAATCTCCTTAAATTTCCCAATCTGGTCTCAAACTTGCGATCTTCCTGCCTCAGCCTCCAGAGTTCTGGGATCACAGGTGGGCTTGCAGGGGCTCTACCGGGTACCTTCTGTGACCCTCGTACTTTCGGTGGCAGCTCCAGACGCTCGCTGCGTGGCAGACCTTGGCTGGGACAGAATGTGCGCAACCCCGTGAGGAGAGCTGGGCAAGGTGGAGGCAACCCGGGATCCCTCTTCCGTCCCACCGCCCAGACTGAGCCCCAACAGCGCACTCACAGGCTTCACCCCGCTGCTACCGGTTGCATGTGGGTCGCCCCTGGTGCCAGTGTCACCCTGGGCCCGGCCTGAGCCTCATGCTGGCCACTCAAGCATACACAGGACAGAATAACTCACTGGAACCAGGTGTGGTGGCACACACCTGTATGCCCAGCTCTCAGGAGGCTGAGGCAGGATGAACTACATAGTGAGACCCTGTGTCAAATAACAAAGGAAATCTGAAAGATCTCTATCACGCATGTCATTGTCGTGGACGGGCCAGTTTATATAGGGTGCTTTGTTCTCCAGGCGAAAGGTCATTTCGCTCCTTCCTCCTGTGTCAGGTAGTTGACTCATTGAAAGCCAGACATTATGAAATTCTTGTTTCTAGGTGCTGGGTTTCCTAGTATAGCATCCGGAGTTCTATAGTGGGCAATTCACCTACTTGTGGATCACTGTAACCCTCCCCCCACGCCTTCATATTGAGCTACACCCTCAATCTTTTTTTATTTTTTAGTTTTGAGACAAGCTCTAATTCACCAGATTGCCCAGATTGAACTTTTAATTTGTGATCCTCCTGTCTCAGCCTTCCAGAGGGCCCATATGGGCACAGGTGTGTGCCCGCATGCCCAGCTATGACTTTCAGATTCTGATGTTATTATAATCTGCTACTATCTAGGCCAAGCATGATAGCGCACGCCTTGGGGTCACATTGCTTGGCTGCACCCCAGCCCTGAGCTCAGCCAATGCTCCAGGGGCCCTGGGGTCCCGCCATGGGGCCTATGCTGCTGACCAAGTTCTGTGCGGTGGCTGTGGCTCCATAGTGCATGTGTGCGTGCCCAGAAATGCACTGTGCTGATGAGGCTGACCATGTCCGCTTGCCTGGCTTAGGAGCCAGCCAGGGATCTGGCTAGGGATGTGCATCCTGGTAGCCATGGAGGCATGGCTGTGAAGACTGGCTCCGTCCTTGGTGCCTAGCATCCCAGGCGCTCCTCCCTGCTGTGCTTCCTAGGTCATTCCACACCCTGGGCCACACTGTTCCTGCCCTGGAGCCACATCCCATGGATTGAACCCGCAGAACCATGAGCCACAGTAAAGGTCTCCTCCTTCAAGGCTTGGGTGCTGGGAATTGTGTTCCAGGGGAAGGAGCACTGACTGGGGAGAATGGACCAGAAGGCCCCTGTATCAACGAGGAAGAAAAATGACTTACCCGCCACCTGGACTTTTACCCTGGGCTCCTCAGATGACAGCAGGATCTCGTCTGCCTCGTTGGTGGGGGTTTGGAGTCCCGGCCCCGTCAGTCCTCTCTGGCCAAACCAAGCAGGTCTGTCAGGGAGGGCTGAGGTCTGGGCTGTTGAGTGGGGGCAGAGGACCCCTCCTATTGTAGGAAGGGGCAGACTACGTTCCAGTGCCCAGTTTGTAAGCAGGGCCTTAGAGGCTGCTTTTTGGTTGGGAGCCAAGTGGACTGTTTGGGAGCCTGAGGTTTGAGAACTGCTGTGAGGAGCTGATGTTTTTGTTTGGTGCAGGCGAGTTTTTAGAGACCTTGAAGGCCAGGTTTAAAAGACCACACTTTGCTCAGCTCGCTGCTGCCTTGGCCCCCTAGGCAGCCTGCTACTCCATCCACACCCCCTAATAAAGACTTCTCTCGTGTCAGAAGGTCTGGTCTGGTTCCGTGTGGGTCCCAGTTCTATCACTTACTAGTTATCCAAACTAGTTCATCATTACTACTTACCTGCAAGTAGTTAATCACCATTACTCATCCATTACTGGTTACCCATCACTAGTTACTGGTTACTCATTACCCACATCTAATTAACCATAGCTAGTTACTGATCCCCAGGTACCCATAGTTAACTAGTTACTGAGTACCAGCTACCATACAAGTTAACCATCACTAGTTACCAGTTGCCACTTACAACTAGTTAACTATTGCTAGTTTGAGGCCAGCCTGGCCTGCACAGTGAGTTCAAGGCTAGCCAGAACGACACTGCCAAGACCCTGTCTCATAAACATGGAGACAGAGGTGAACGTGCAGAGTGTGCACCTGTGCTTGTGCTGGTCAGTGCTCCCACCCCTGGAACACAATGCCCAGCACCCAAGCCTTGAAGGAGGAGAGCTTTACTGTAGCTCATGGTTCTGCAGGTTCAATCCATGGGATGTGGCTCCAGGGCAGGAACAGTGTGGCCCAGGGTGTGGAATGACCTAGGAAGCACAGCAGGGAGGAGTGCCTGGGATGCACCAAGGACACAGCCACCGCAAGAACTCGGTCAGCAGCATGGGCCCCGTGGCAGGACCCCAGGGCCGCTGGAGCGGTGGCTGCCTGTGGAGCTGCCCACACTTGGGAGCAGGAATGGCAGGGTTAACACATTCCCGTGTGCCTGAAGCGCCAGTGGCAGATCTGTGTTTTGTTAAGGTCCAGGGCCCATATAAAGTTCAGAGTATTGGTTCAGGTCTCAAAATAAATTAGTTTAAAGTTCAGATTATTGGTGAAGGAGTGGAACATGAACTCTAACAGTTTGCCCAAACTGCTAACATGACAGTGTTTCTCTAGCGCAAACTCTTTTGTGTGCTTAATAAGAACTTCTATGAAGACTTTCCTGGGCTGGGGATATAGCTCAGTGGAATAAGCGCTTGCCTGGCAAGCGCAGGGTCCTGAGTTCGATCCCCAGTACCGAAAAAAAAAAAAAAAAAAAAAAAAAAAGACTTTCCTGCATTCTTTGCATACATCACATTTGTCTAGTGTGAGTCTGATTATGGGCTCAGAAGGAGTAGGGTGCCGGGGCCTCCTCCACACTGCCCATGTTCCCCGCGCTCCTCTCCAGTGTGAGTCCTTTCATGGGCCCTAGAAGAAGACTGGTGAAGCATTTGCTACACTGCTTACATTCATGGTGTTTCTACCCAGTGTAAATCCTTCATGGACACATAAAGAGCTAGAAACACTGAAGGCTTTCACACATCCCTTGCATTCATAGGGCTTCTCTCTGGTACATTTTCATGAACTTTAAAAGACCCATGACCATTGTTTGCAATCATAGGTTCTCCCCACTGGGATTTCTTTCATGCCTTAGAAAGAATTTAGAAGCTGGAACCACTTTGAAGATATCTAACCACTTTGAAGATATCAATATGTAATACAACAAACATGGTTAATTTCCTGCCACTTGGTCTGTAACTCTGTATTGCTTGTATTGTTCTTATGCTATTTTGTAAATGGATGTCTGTCTGTTAATGTGTTTTTCTTCTTTTGTTTTTAAAATACAATTAAAAATAGAAGCTGGGCATAGTGCTGCATGCCTGTAATCCCAGTGCAGTGGAAGAAGTGACTATCCAGTCAGTTTCCCTGCTGTTCACAATCAGCTTCACATGAGGGGGACTGAGCCAGGTGTGAAGAGCAGCTCGGCTTCAAACCTGCTGGAGTTAGTGACAATGAGGTCACTTGGAGGACAGGTGAGAAAAGGAGACAGAGCCCGAATCCTGCAGGGGACACGATGTAGTCTTGCCCATCCCTCCTCTGCGTCCCTGAAGCACGGCATCATAAGGTCCCTGGGGTCCCCAGTGCTCAGTTCTCTAGTTCTTGACAAGCAGCAGAAACGCAGCAAGGCGAGGAGAGACCACCAGGTGGCGCTACCGCGCCCAGCGTAAAAGACCCGCGACCCGCAGCTCAGTCGGGGCGCGAGCACAGGCTGAGCGAGGGGAGCGTCCTCCACCTCCACGGGGACCTCGGCTCCCAGCACAGTGGCCGCCGGCACACGCCGTACCCCAGGTCGTCTGGATCCTGGGAGGCACCACTGAAAAGCCACGTCCCTGTGGTGCAGGGAGCGAGGACGCTGGGGCCCAGAGCAAGCCGAGTGCGGACAGAACCCAGGGACTTCGCACTGAGCTGCGCTCCCAGCCTTTTAAAAAATTTTGATGGTGATATTTTTAAAAAACTATCACAATTTCAGTTCAAAAATATAATGAAAAAAAGGATCAACCCACAAAAGAAGAAATACACCGAAATGAATTTGAATAAAATGTGGAGGACCTCGGGTTTAAAAATAAACAAGCCAGGGATATAGCTCAGTGGCACAAGCACTTGCCTGGCAAGTGCAAGATTCTGAGTGTGATTCCAGTACCAATAAATAAATAAGTTAAATTAAATTAAAAACAAAAATAAAAGCAATACATATGGAGAGAAATCTACAACTTGACAGGAATATATATAGATCTGGAAAATAACAGATTTCTACAAATATTCAATTTTAATCTCTAAACAGCTCATCAAAAATCAAATAATAATAATTTAAAAATTAGTTTTGCCTGGGCATGGTGCTACACACCTGCAGTCTCATCACTCAGGAAGCTGAGGCAGGAGGATTACCATGAATTAGAGGCTCGCCTGGGCTAGCTACTTAGTGAGTTCAAGGTTGGCCTGAACTTCATGGCCAGACTCTGTCTCAAAAACAAATTCTGGACAAGAGGCAACCTTTTTTTTGAGACTGGGACTCACTATGTAAATTCAGGCTGGCCTTGAACTCACGGCAATCCTCCTGCCTCAGCCTCCTGCCTCTGGGATTAGAGGCGTTTGCCCCAGCAAGAGGGGACGATTATAGAGGTGAAAGATAAAGCCCCAATGAACAGGTTTGTGTGCAGTATTTGTTTCAAGTGATGAGCAGCTACAAGTACTGATACATTGTTACTGCTGTAACTGAAGCCTACAGTTAGTATTAGGCTTCGCTCAGCGTTAGGCTAAGTGCTGACAAATGTGTAAAATGTGTTCCTACAATGACAGTGTCCTACAGAATAAGCGTTTCACTACCCTAAAAACCCCACAGCCCTATTCCTCTGCTCCCCCAGGTCTCTGGCAACCACTGATTATGCTGTCCTCAAGGTTTTGCCTTTTCCAGAAAGCTATGTTGGGTCAGGGATATAGCTCAGCAGCACAAGTGCCTGCCTGACAAGTGCAAGGTCCTGAGTTCAAATCCCAACACACACAAAAAAATTCAGAATGTTGTGTTGTGGGAATCCTATAGTATCAAGCCTTTGAGATGGCTTTTGTTTAACACCATGTATTAATTTTTCCCTTCTATTTTGGTGCTGGCAATTGAACCCAGAGCCTAGGGTATGCTAGGAAAGTGGTCCATCTTGGAGCTAACTTTGGACCTCCTCTGGGTCTTGTTATCTCTAAATTATATTATTTTAATCTCTAAATTATATTCTATCATATGACTTGCTTTTGAAATAGGTAGCCCTGGCTGATGGTGATCTTCCTGCTTCAGCCTCCTGAGAGCTGGGATTTCAGGCATGTATCTACATACCCAGCTGTATGTATGTGTGTATGTATGTATTGTCTTTTTGAGACAGAGTCGCACTATGCAGTTCAGGCTGACCTTGAGCTCACTTTGTAGCCTAAACTGGTCTCAAACTCGCAGTGATCCTCCTGCCTCCGCCTCCTGAGTGCTGGGATTACAGGTGTGTGCCACCACGCCTGGCATGCCCAGCTGTTTTTAAAATCCCTTTGCTGGGCGTGGTGGCGCACACCTGTAATCCCAGCACTTGGGAGGCAGAGGCAGGAGGATTGTTCGAGTTCAAGACCAGCCTGGGCTACAAAGTGAGCTCAAGGCCAACCTTAACTACATAGCAAGACCCTGTCTTAAAAAGACAAAAACCCAAAAGCCCTTTATTTACAAAGGGGGAAGCAATCTTGCAGAGAGAGGACACACAATGCTAGTGCTGAGCATCCTGGCAAGCAGGGAAAACAAGGCGGGGAGGGCGGGGTGGCGCAGGGCGCCCCCGGGGACCAGAGGGCTGCAGCAGGAAGAGGGACAGCAGCCAAGGCCAAGGGAACACTAGCTACAGGCCCCAGAGAGGGGCAGGACAGGTGCAGGGTGCTGAAAGTGGAGGGACTTCCTGTCCAGCTGGAAGGGATTTTGTGCCACCCCCTCCTGACAGCTGCCTGTGCAGCACAGGCCCCAGCGCCACAGCCTTTTATAGGCATCGGTTCCCGGGAGCCAGGAGCTCAGTGCCTGGGCATGGAGCACATTTCTGGCCAAACTGGCCGGGTGGGGTTACTGCTCGTGCCAAGGCCCATTCACCAGGGATGACTGCCCATCCCATCAGACACCTCTGTGTCCCCAGGGCCCTCCCAGCCTCCCTTGCCTCTGCTGCAGCCATTACCTGGGCACACCAACAGGTGGGTGCCTTTCAGCCTCTGCGTCTGCTCAGTGGCCTCAGGCTTTAGTGATTCAAAGGGTCAGGAAGCACTTCTTGGCCCTAAAGCTGCCTCCCCAAACATGCTGGGTGTCATTCCTCCTGTTTGAGGCAACCCTCCTGCTTCTGCCTCCTGAGTGCAGAGATTACAGACATGTACCACTATACCCAGGCCCCCTTCATTCTGGACTCTAGCCACCTACATGTGCAGAACCCCAGAGCCCCCAAGGTGGCCCTGGGAGGGCAAAGCAGGCCAACGCTCCCTTCTCAGGACTGATGCTGTACCCTCTCTGTCCTTTGAGGCCTTCACTTCTCTGGGGTCCCATTTCAAGTTGGTACTTGAGGTTCCCCCACTTTTCCTGTGTGACTTGCACCTGCCAAGGTCATGTGGGTGGGGATCCCCTCTGGCCCCAAACATAGCCTTTGGACCAGGTTCCACAGAACCTGATTAGAACTCAGGACCTTGCACTTGCCAGCTGATCAGAAGGGTCACCTTCACTCTGGCAGATTGGCCTCACCCAGTGGCCAGAGTTGGACCCAACAGTACCCGCCAGCTCAGTGTGACTTGAGGCAGTGGGGTAACTGGCACAGTGATAGTCCCCACTGGAACAGAGCCATTGCCTGCCGCTGTTATCACGGCACCAGCACCCACTGCAAAGGTCTGTTTCCTGTTTCAGAGTCAAGGCCAAGCCTGGGGCCTTGTGCAGACTAGGCAAGTGCTGTACTTCTGAGCTGCTGGAGAGCCTCACGGTGAAGCTTTTGGTCCTGAGGGAATGACTTATGACCTACAGATCATGCATGTCTCCTGGCACATGGCTAGACCTAAGCCTCGGCTTTATTCAGACTCCCAGGGACACTGCTGGGGGCTCCTCTGGGCCCCGAGAGAGCAGTCACCTGTGACAGGTGTGGTCTCTTTTGTCTTCCTGGTGCGCATGTGTGTGGGCAGCACCAGTCAGGGGACTAAAGGATGCAGAGGATCAGCTTTGGCGTGTGCTTCTGGGGATCCTGAGCTGCCCATGCTGTGGGTCTGAGCAGGCTCCTCAGCAGGCCCCGCTCCTTCTGCTGAACCAACCGCTGGTTCAGGTGGTGTCTGGCAGCTCTTCTGCTGCGACACTGCCATCTTCTCTTGCACAGTCAGTTGTCACCACACATTTGTGTACACACTTGAGAATCACTGTTATAAGTACTATTTTGGGGGGCAGATGCTAGAGGCCTTGAAAAATACACTTCTTAAAATTTTCTTTTTTGATTGAGGCAGGATCTTGCTATATAGTGCAGGCTGGCCTCAAACTCAGAGCAATCCTCATGCCTCAGCTTTCCAAGTGCTGGGATGACAGTTGTGCCCCATCATACCCAGCTCTCCTTAAGTTTTGCTGCTTTCAGCATTTGTCTTGCCTGTGCCTCTGGTTAGTGGGCTGTTCTGATGGTGGATTTCTGTGTGATTTCCTGTATTCCTTCTAGATTATCTGGAATTCTGGGGAGAATGGCTATCCTTTCTTCCTCATGTGTTTACTCAAAAATTATATTAGTATGGACCCATGGATATTTATTGTCACTATTTGGGTGTTGACTATCGGGAACTCTGAGCAAGGTAATGTCTTCTCTTGGTGGCATAAGGCAGGGATTGAACATAGTACCTCTGCAATGACCCACACACCCAGCCTTTTTGAAATTTTGAGTCTCACTAAATTGCCAAGTTGCCCAGGTTGAACTTGAACTTGTGATCCTCCTGCCTCACCATCTCAAACACCTGTGATTACAAGTATGTGCCTCCAAGCCTTGTTTTTGGATTTTTGAGACAGGATCTAACTGTAGACCACGCCAGTCTAACTTGCTACGTAGCCTAGGCTAGCCTTAAACCCATGATCCTCCTGTCTCAGCCTCCCGAGCACTGTTAATATAGGTGTGTGCCACCACACTGGTTCCAGTTTCCATCTCCTAATTACTTCGTGCAGTGTTTGTTGGAAGTTCACCTGACCCTTGTCTTTAGGTGACCTTCTGCCATCACATTCTTCCCAGATGGGATTATGGCCAAGCCAGAGCAATCAACATGGCCCAGACTGACATGACCACTGGGCCTCAACACTCATTTTCAGGAGATGGTGAGAATCTCACAATGGCTTGCAGCTTGCCGAAGGGAGCTGCTTTCCTGGTGGTCTGTACCACCTTATGTGGCCCAGGATACAGGGCCAAGTGACCTTGACCTGGACCTCCTGAGACAAACCTTTCCTGTTTCCATCTCCCCAGGAATTCCCCGTGCAGAGGGTGCGGCTGACGAAGACTGCAGCAATCACCAAGTCCCGTCTCCCGCTTCACCCCACTCTTGTGTTTTGAGACAAGGTCTCACTATGTAGTCCATACTGGCCTTGACAGACTGGCCTCCAACTCACAGTCACCCTCTTCCTCAGTCTTCAGAGTGCTGGGATTATAAGCACATACTATCATGCCCTGCTAGGCCTGAAACTCTGATCCTCTTGCCTCAGCTTCCCAGAATGCTGGTGTAAGGGCCACACAGCTTAGATCATAGGTGCCCCTCTGAAGCCTGTGTGTTAAAGGCTTGTTTTCACCCCGTGGGGCTGAGTGTGGATACTCTTCAGCAGGTGTGGCCTGGTGGAAGTTAAGGTCACAGTGAGGGGCCCCGGCTCTTCTTGGTCCTTTTGCTTGCTGGTGCCAGAAGTTAAGCAGCTCCCATCACACACTTTTCTCATGTGCCACCTTACAGACGCCCAGGACACGGGGCTAAGTGACCTTGACCTGGACCTCCTGAGACAAACCGTTCCTGTTTCCATTTCCCCAGGAATTCATGACAGTAACAGGAAGCACCCAGGCTCAGAAGCCTGTGTCCCTTGCTATCTCTGGTGGGTGCCAGCCATTAGCTGGCCTCAGCTAAGCTACTTAATGTAAGCAATCCAAGCTGAGGCCTGGAGGGTTTTCACCTCAAATCCTTTGAACTCGCTTCTATCCCAATATTCTAACCACAGGTAAGGTGAATTAATGGCAATCTTTTGGCATCTATCTGACTTAAAGCGATGATTAATGCCAATTAGAAAATAGTTTCTAAGAAATGCCTGCCCATGCACTCCACAGCACCGTGTAAATTAACTCAGGTCCTCAGTTGTCTACTGAGCCAGACCTGCCCCTGCCCCACAAGCTGACACGGCTGCACCCCACGCTTGCTATTTTCCATTTATTACCGCAGTGGTCGATCGCTCGGAAAGTGCAATGCCGCATCACTCTTGCCACAACCCTGCTCCGCCCCCACTGTCCAACCCTTGGAAATTCATTCTCAGAGCACCACGGACCACAAAGCTTCTGTCTGGGTGGGAAATTAATGCCACTCCCAGGGTCCTGCGGAAGGCACGCCCAGAAGGGCATGGGGGGCCGGGGGAAAGTCGGGGAAACCCCACGGAGGCCGGGGAGAGCAGCAGAGCAGGCCCTTCCCCAGCTGGGCCTGCAGCTCCCAATACGCCCCTCCTGTAGGCCCTGCAGACCTTGGCTCACCCCAGCTCTACAGCCAGTGACAGTGGCCGTGACTGTCACAGCTCCGCACGTCGGACACTGTGGAGTTTGAGTCAGCGGAGCGATGGCTTAAGCTGGTCTGGAGAGAATGGGTGGTCTAGCCCGTGCCGGACTCAGGCGCACGCAGCTGTGGCTGCCCAACAGGCCAAGCTGTTTCTCACCGGCGTAGGGCCAGTGGGGTTTTGACAGGAAAAGCAACTGTCAAACACTGACCAACAGGAAGGGGCAAAACTTGAGCAGCTCTAGAAAACATCAGCAATTGAAAAATCAGAAAAAATGAGACAAAAAAAGGCAAATTATGGACACTGTACCTAACCACTAGGCCCTACAAAACCCTCACTCATAAATGTGCTGCGCTCCACACACACACACACACACACACACACACACACACACACACACGTCAGGTAGATGCCCAAAGGAAGGCAAATCCAAATGTCTGCTCTCTTTGGAATTTTCCAGCAATTGGAGACCCAGGGGAAGTGAAGCCCTCCTGGGGTCCGTTCCAACCCCACAGTCACCACTGCTGCTCCTGTTCCTCCTTCACAGCCGTCCACACGCCGCAGCGCTCCTCCTCTCCCGGAGCTCCAGTTGCCGCTGTGTCGTCTTCTCCAGCCTGAGTGCCTCTGCCGTGGAAGCACCGCCCTCCCAGACCTTGCACTCAGATTCATTCAGGAAAAGCACCCCAAATGGCTCAGAAGCTGGGAAGTTGGCTGAGAGCGAAGCACACGCATCGAGGGATGCCTGCTACTCTCTGATCCCGCCACACCCAGGCACCAAGGTTGGAGATGCCCACAGACCCAACCTGGGTGTATTCCAAGGACAGGTCGAGATTGAAGGTCCTGTGGCCCTGCTCACAAGCACTACCTGGAGGCTGTCGGAGGCTGCCATTCATCACCTCCTGGAACCCAGGTGCTCTTCTGACCTCTGACTACGCTTCCGGAGCCAGAGCCCCCAGCTTCTCCAAGGGACTGGTCTTTGAAAGCCTACTGGCGGGAGCCTTCCCCGGGTCTCCACCAGTGATCAGCACACATCACTACCGCACACAGTGGGAGACAGAGACTCAAGGTAGGGTTTTGGGGCCACTGTAGGTAGGCGTAGCCACGGGAGTCAAGCCCCATTTTCTCCAGCTGTCCCTGCTGAATTCACAAACTCAGTGTTGGCAGTTGGCAAGCACCATCTGTCCCTCCTTTCCTCGCCAAAGCTTGACACACAGGCCCCCATCTCATGGGACAGCAGCTCCCATCCAGCCCCTGGACCTGTGTTACAGCCTCGCTCCACAACAGCCTGGCTCTGCGCCAGCTCCTCACCAAGGCAAACCTCCTACGCTGCGTTAGGGGAACCACGCGTCCCACTGATTCCAGTTCCAAGTGCAGCAGTGCCTGAGAAGGCAGAGTTCCATGGGAGGGAAGCTGCGGCGTAAGGCAGGAAAGGACACCACGTTCTAGGCAGTCACCGCATCAGTAACACATTTTCAGGGTGGTGGCCGGCACAGTCTGTGACAAAGCCGTGGCTTCCTTCTTCTGCTTTCTAAAGCCCACAGTGGGGGGATGTCGCCGGCAGCGGTCCTCCAGGAGCGAGGAGTGCAGGGGGCACGCGGCTCAGTGTCCCTTCCGGGAGCAGGTGGAAGGGCTGGCGGGAGGCCTCCCATCCATCCGGACAGACACACATACAGAAAAGGGTTATTGCCAGCTTGTGTACTTTCACAATGTGATTTTTGTATTTCGAAAACTTGAATTGTCCCTAGAAGAGAAAAATGGGAGAAAACAGAGTTCAGTACACAGGCTGTTGGACCTGAGCACATATACCCCGGGGAGGACGTGACCAGCGGCTGCATTCCCCATCTCAGGGCCCCCTTCCCAGCCAGCCTACTCCAAACAGCAACTGCCTCCAGGCCTGTCAGAACTTCACTCCGGTGTTTATAATAGCAAATGATGGGAAGCCACCTCCAGGCAGACCACAAGGGGCTAGCTAGATGTGAAACACTCAAATAATGTAATACTATGCAACTTGAAAGAAGAAAAAAGCAGCTTCCTACTCATGTGGGAAACTCCCCAAGACTGACTGATAACCTACAGAGCAGAACAGTGGGCACACAGCCAGGCATGTAACACACTCAGGAGGCGGAGGCAGGAGGATTACTGTTTGAGGCCAACCTGAGCTACATGGTAAATTCAAAGCCAGCCTGAACTACATAGTGAGAACCTATCTCAAAAAGCCAACCTCCTCAAACAAAGCAACCCCCAGAGCCATGTGTACACAGTAGCCACATTTCTTGTGTGTGGGGCTGGGTGGGGGAGTAAGGTTATACGCTTGCATCTGCATGCACATACACTAAGATGGGCTACACAGAGACTGGTGGTGGCAACCCACTGGGCAGACACACTTAACCCTGTGAGACAAAACCTACCCACAATCCCCAGTTTAAAACATGGAATGATGCTAGGCATGATGGTGCACACCTATAATCCCAGAACTCAGGAAGCTGAGGCAGGATAGCCAGGAGTTCAAGCCCAGCCTGAACTTTTTGAGACCCTGCCTCAAAAATAAACAACAAAAACCAAACAAAAACCAAACCATGGGGCTGCTTACTAGAGGCGAGGCAGCTGTGTAGGAGGTGCGTTCAGAGGCTTTGGCTCTGTGTCCTGAAGGAGAAGCTAGCATGCCCTCGTTTGCCTTCTGTGAATGCAGTTTGGCACCTACTATGAGCCTTTTGTGCCACACTAGTGCCACCTCAGCAGGACACATCACTGCCAGAACCTCAATGTCACAGGAGTTCTCTGGCAGGGACTTTAAAGGTCACCTAGCAGCTGTGCGAGCCTGGGGCTTTAGGGTTAATTACACAGAGATGCATGGAGACATTCTCGTTAAGCTGGCTTCGCAGTCATTACTACTTCCCTTTTGATTTGAAAGGGACCAATCTTAAAGCTGTTATAAATAAAAGAGCCTCCAGCAAGGGTCCAGAGTAAATAAACACTTAAGACTGGCTGGGATGTAGCTCAGTGGTACAGCACCTGCCTGGCAAGCGCCAAGGCCCTGAGTTCAAGTCCTGGTGCCAAAATAAAAAATACCAAGGATAGCCCAGCCAGAATGCAGCTTCCCCTGGTACAGCTGGTGGTGGCAGGTGGCAGCGAGCAAGAGCAACATGCTGAGAGGATGAGGCAGACAAAGACTGAGGGGAGGCGAGCTGGCTGGCAAGCGGGCCAAGAAACCGATGCTCTCTGAAGGCCACTGGTATACCTGATCAGGTGGCTCATTTACAGTTCCTGGCATTTCAACCTCTCGGTGTAAAAATCTCCAAAGGACAGATCCCTCCAAGGAGCCACAGTAGCCAGGAGAGGAGGAGAGCCAGCATGGCTGCACTGCCTCTGAGTGCCATGGGGCTGATGCCTGTGGGCAGAAGCTACCTCCAGCTGCCAGGAGCACTACAGAAGGCAGGACGAGTGAAGTGGGCTCTGCTCCTCTCCTTCTGCTGAGCACCTTCCTGTGTGGGAAAGCCCAGGACAGCTGGTCTAGCAGAGACAGGAAGAGGGCGAGTGAGGCTAGGCTGCAGAGGGCTGGAGGAATCCTCTCTCCTACTAAGAGAGCTGGCAGGTGAGTATCTGACCAGCTCAGTGGGCTGCTGAGGGTTTCTCAGGCCAATTATTACCAGGAGTAGCTCATTTCACCTTTTTTTATTTTTTGGTACCATGAATTGAACCAAAGGCCTTGTGCTTACTAGGCAGGCGTTGGGCCTGCTCAGCTACATCCCTGCCCTGTCATTTGATCTTTTGGAAGAATTCCTGTACTACCTTGGGGTTAGGCCAGAAATAACATTTTCTTCTGTAATAGGGAGATTTCTACCACACTGCCTACTCAGATATTTAGCAACTGCTCCAGTTTCTCTTCTTATTAGAGACGTCTTTGTAGTCTGAAAACCTTCCAGGAAGTCCTACAATTCTGATGTCCACTTGCAAAATGGAAATGGGTGTAGAAGAGTAAAAAAATCATGAGAATCTGCCTGCGTTTTCAGAGTTAAAAGGGAACAAAGAGCAGGTGGGTGGGTGGCCTGCCCTGCTGGTGACAGGCTCCAGCAGGCCGGTGGCCATGAGGGCCACAGCTGTGGTCCAGCCTTGCTAAAACAGTGGGGAGAACAGCGCCACATTCGGTTTGAGGCACACATTCCCCAAACTGGGGTATGTGCTCAACGCAGACTGCGGCGCACAGAGGCGCAGCACACAGGGAGAGAGACTGCAGACAGGAGGAGGCAGATAGGGGAGCTTTTTCCCTTTTCTTTTTATATGCTTTTGTTCTCTTCAGGGAAAACTAAAACTCAGAAATCCCCAGTGAGCTCTGGAAAGCTGCCTTCTTGCCTCCAGCCATGCTCTGACAATGCATGTGCTACACTTAGTGTACCCAAGAGGACACAGGAATTGCCAGTGTAGGGGAAAGAATTCTTTCTTGCTGGGTGTGGTAACATGCACCTGCACTCCCAGCTACACAGAGGCTGAAGCAGAACTGTATGAGCCCAGGAATTTAAGGCCATTCCAGCTAACATAGCAGACCTCATCTCAATTCATCAACCAATCATTAAAAGAAATAATAAAAAAATGAAGAAATATATACCAGGACTGGTGATGGTACACCTCAGTACTAAAACACTTACTTAGCATACATGGAGGCCCTGGGGTCAATCCCCAGCATTGCAAAGAAAAAAAAGGAAGGAATTCTTTCCCTTCTGGATGAAGAGTCCCACCCGAACTGCCTTCTAACACGACACATTATGCTACCGCAGGTAAGTGGGGCCCACAGCCCGAGACAGCCTTCTCACCTACTCAAAGTGCTCCCCTTCTGCACTTTTAGAGACAGTGCCATCTCTGGAAACAACAAGCTAAGGTGGGGTCAACTGAAGGCAGACACCAGAAGGCAAGGCCGTCCCCAAGATGTCCCCTCGACCAAGTTTTGAGCCAGTCTGAGTGGCCCAGCAGGAGCACCTTGGAAGGAGTCTGCTCTGGGAAGGCAGCTCAGGCTGCCTTCAGCACCAGCTGGGAAGCCACTCTGGAAGATGCTCTCTGTTAGCTGCACCTGCTTAGGGCACAGCTCTGGCTTCCTCTTCCTGCACATTCAATAAAGCCACAAACCCTGCTTAGGTTCTGTGGGGCAAATTCCCATTTCTTCTCCCACTCGGGCCACACTGCTGTACTCCGCAATGACATGGATCCCTGTCCTGAACCAATATTCAGCCAGCCAGGTGTTGGTGCTGTGACTTTGGCCAAAGAGCAATGCCTCTTTGTAAGGGAAGTCAAATATAAGTTTTTAAAAATATTGGGTCATATGTAACAACATCATCAATAAACTGAGGAAAAGGATTTGAAGTGTTAAAACTGACCGCTGAGAATTAAACCTGGGGCCTCTCACACACTAGACAAGCACTGTACCACCAAGCTATATCCTGGCCCTTTTCTACTCTGTACTAAGACAATGTCTTATTAAATTGTCCAAGGTGTGTTCCCCCTACCTCAGCCTCTGAAGTTAGAGTTACAGGCATGTACCACCACGGCCAAGAAAAAGTAGTAGTTTTTCTACCAATTGCTTCATAGATCATGATCTACTTAGGGAAAAAGTAACGGGGGAGAGGAAGAGAGGCTAGAGTGCCATGGGCAATAAAGTGGCGGATGAGGTGAGCAGGTCAAGCCTGTCCTGTGAATCCAGGCTCCCTCAGGGAGATGGCACAGGAGTCTGCTGAGACTGTGAGCAGTGTGGCTCCCCACACACCTCCAAACTTGACGTCATGGAGAACACCCGAGCCATCAAACACTGAACAATACGGGCTACACCATGGCAATTATGCAAGTAGCATAACTTTTCAAAGCAATTCAAAGGTGTTTTTTCCTGGGGGAGTTAGTGTCTTCTATGAGAGGGAGTTCTTTTATGTTTTCCTCCATTCCGTTTCCATTTAAGGATTTTTCTCCAGGGAAACTGAGATCCCTCCATTCCTTTCCCTGGGGATTCAACCTAGGGCCTTCACATTAAACTACATCTCTAGCCCTTTTTTATTTGAGACAGGGTCTCACTAAGTCACTGTTAGCCAGGTTGGGCTCCAGCTTGCAATCCTCCTCCCTTAACCTCCCCAAATGCCAGGATTACAGGTGTATGCCATGTCTGGCTCTCAGTTTTTCATTTTTCTTTTTCTTTTTTTTTTTTTTTTTTGAGACAGGGTCTTGCCAGGTAGGCCAGGCTGGCCTTGAACTTATGGCAATCCACCTGCCTCAGCCTCCTGAGTACTGGGACTATAGGTGTGTACCACCACACCCGAGTTGGCTGGGTTTTTTTGTCTGTTTTTTTGAGACAGGGTCTCACTATGTAGTTTAACAGATCTTATGACTGCTAACTTGTAACTATTAACTGGACTTGGACTACTATGTAACCTAGGTTAGCCTCAAACTCCCAAGGATCTTCTTGCCTCAGCCTCCCAAGTACTATGATTATAGGTGTGGACCACCACACCTGACT
The DNA here is from genome assembly GCA_004027595.1 of Dinomys branickii. Lineage (NCBI taxonomy): Eukaryota > Metazoa > Chordata > Mammalia > Rodentia > Dinomyidae > Dinomys > Dinomys branickii. The sequence continues at coordinate 85,309 of PVLD010006701.1, forward strand.
CTTGGCTCTCAATTTTTTTTTTTTTTGTCTTTTTGAGATAGGATCTCACTATGAGTTCATTGGCTCTCAATTTGTAAAGGTACCACCATCTGACATACTAAGAAGTAAAATACACTCAATTAAATGATGACAAAATTTTATCACACTCACTGTTTATCTCTACTTTGAGAATACTAAGAGGAAAAAAAAACCTTTGAAATATTAAAACAATTCTATTACATAGCTGTGCTTCTCAAAATTTAACTTCATATGTGTTGTACTTTCAGCCTGCAGGTGAATAACCTATACACTCCTGGAATTGACACAGATCTACTGGCAACCATCTTGGAATTCTATGTCAACTTGTAAACTAGTTTTAAAAATCTAGCACTGTTATCTTGAACACTGAATTTACAGTAATGGAGCCACGCTATAAAAACGGGGTCCTGCCTGTGTGTGCAAGAGCCCTGTGACTGCTTGTCTCCAGGTCATCCTGGGAGCACAGAGCATCCAGACCCGAGAACCAGCTTCTGTCCCACAGTGGCCTCTCTCTTCAGCTTGCCTGAGGGATATGGCTCCTTCTCTGGGGCGCCCTCAGCTGCTGCCACTGGCATGTCCTACTCCAACCACAGAAATGCTGTCTCTCGGGGAGTGGATGAGACAGGTGGGAGTAGGGGCAGCCTGGTGTCACAGGGCAGGTGCTCACCTGTGGCTCAGGTAGACACCAACCTTTCACCCTTCCCTCTCACTCTGAATAAACTTACCCAGTTCCCCGAGCCAGGGACAGAGACAGACGTGAACACAGACGCCCCTAAGGTGAATGCTTGGCGGCCCCAGCCTTCCTATGTCTCTCCCTGAGCTAACCGTGATGCTCTAGCTTTAGCTGCAGTGCAGCCTGCATCTTTCACACAGCCCTGAGACCCAGCCCAGCCCTTTATTTTCATTGCTCAAGGTTTGAACTTAAAGTGCTGTTTCCTCACGACTGATGAGACAGCATCAGCAAACGAGACATACCTTTCACCTAACTCAACTGGGACTTACGGAACTGCCCTTCTGGCCAGTGAAATTTGGCAGATGGCATGAAAATGGTCTTGTTAGAGCCACCAGGAAAAAAAAAGTCCAGAGCACATTAACCATTATAAATGTTAGCATAAGAGATCTCAGAGACCTGCTGTTCTGTGGAGCCCCGTTTTCAGATGCGAGTAAGATGCACAATGAGGTGAAATGGCCTGCCGAGGGCCCACCAGATGTGCGACTGGCCGGGGAGGCTTGGTGCTGGCAGAGGCAAGGCTGGGGTCAATGGGCAAGGGCGTCCCCTTGGGGAGAGGGCCCCTCTGGCTGAGAGGTGTGTCGTGGGGTTACAGAGAAGATAGACAAGGCCCTACCCTGAGTGCGAGACAGAGGGGCGCCGATCAGCGGCCGCTGCTGTTCACTAGGCCATGAAACTCCTCCCAGGCCCTGGCAAACCAGAGACAAAAAACACAACAGCACATTCAGATCAAACGCTGTTACAGAGAGTAGACACCGTCACCCACCTCCCACTCCAGATGCCCTCTAGGCCCCAGGGCCAAGCAGCCAGGCTCCTGGCACTTTCTTCTTGGGTGGACACAGGTGGGCGGCCGCCCTGCCCCAGTGTGCCCCACGTCAGAAGCTTGGCCCTCCTTACTTGAGGGTCTGCTACTGTACCCCTTCAGCAAGACTATAGGAGGCCACTGAGGTCAGAGCTGACACTTGGCTAAGCCTGGAAACATGTCCAACTCTCTGTAGCATGGGCAACAGCACGTCCCACCTCTTCCACCTTCGGTCTCTGAGAATAGGTGGCCTCACCCTGAGGGCAAAGCCAAGTACGCAACAGCACTGCACCGTTGAAAGATGCAGTGGGGAAATTATACCTTCTCTGCATTCACATTTCCAGACTTGGGCCTCAGCGTGACAGACTCCATCTGTTTTCTCAAATACCCATGTAACAATTCTAAAAGTGAAGCTGTAGAGGTCAGGGAAGGAACAAGGCTCAATACAATGTGCATGCAGAGTGACTCAATCTGGAAACCAGGCTAAGGAAAGGGTGAGAAATGAGACTGGAAGGGTAGGTAGGTAGGGGAGAAATGAGACTTGCAAGCAGTGTCCACCAACAGGGCCTTGGGCACTGTGGGAGAAAGAAGGTCAAGTGAAGATGAGGTTCCCTCGAGTACTAGATGCTCCACCTGCCCCAAGTTTTCTCAGAGGAGCTGACTTACACTTTCTGCTCTAGCTATGTTTTAGGCCTGAAGCACTAAGTTCCTTGGGGACTACACATAAAATCCAACATTTCTAACCTCAAGTTCTTTCTCATTCTAGGTTTAAGGTGGTGACACAGCACCTGGGGTGAAAATATACCATGTCACTCATGACACATTTAGTATCATGACCACTAAAATATACCTCTTTCCAAACTTTCTACAGATAACTTAAAAAAAAAAAAAAAAAAAAAAGAATAGGCCTGGCAGATTAGCTCAGTGATAAAGCATTCTCCTAGCATGTGCAAAGCCCTGGATACAGCCCTGGCACTGCAAATACATAAACAAATTGTGTGTGTGTGTGTGTGTGTGTGTGTGTGTGTGTGTGTGTGTGTCTTTTTGAGACAGGGTCTCACTACGCAGTTGAGGCTGGCCTTGAGCTCACTTTATAGCCCAAGCTGGTCTTGAACTTGCAAAAATCCTCCTGCCTCAGGTTCCCGAGTGCTGGAATTACAGGCATGCACCACCACACCTAGTGCTATAAATAAATTTTTAGAAAGGAGGAATTATAGAGACCTGGTAGAAATGCAACTTCATTTTTCTAAGCAATGTTTACAGTCATTTCATTAGTATTTCCCTCTTTTGAACAGCACATTTGTAATTGTTTGTAAGACAATGGTTTCTTCTATGAGCATTACCCAAGCTGCTAGTGTATGCTACCTGACTTGAGAAAAAAATGTTAAGACAAGTATGCCAGACTGTCCATCTCCAAACGTCTGTCCCACAGCCTTTTCAGGAAAGATGATGATGAGGTGCAGAGTCCGTGAGCGACACTGGAAGGCAATTTCACTCTGCACCGCAAAGGAGGACGAGGCCAAAGCAAACTCTGATGCTTGGGTAATGACCCAGGGGAAAGCTTTTTTTTTCTAACAGAGTTAAAATCCTACCTTAAACAAGGTTTCAACAAAAAATTATACAGCTATGTTGAAGCTTCAGCTCTTTTTGATTCCAGAAAGGCCTGTACCTACTACACTAGCCTAAACCAAGCAGCTTACTGAGTCAAGATCCTTAAAGTGGACTTCAAAACTCCCTCAAATCCAGGTCAGTGTTACACTGCTCTCCTAGTTCCTTTGGAAATATTCTTACTGTACATGAAAACTCAAAGTGAAGAATCTGGGTTCAGAAACTATCTTGTAGATTCACTGGAAATAAAACAGCTGACAAAAGACTATGGCACAGTCTCTCTTCTTACAGCAGTGAGTTGGGAGTAGATTAGGTACTTTCTACTCTGGTGTCCCAGGCACATTAAGTGATACTGAAATTTTCTTTTTTTAAAGGTAAGAAAAAACAATTTAAGTGTATAAAGTGTCACATGACTGGAGTTTCTAAAAATCAAAAATCACTGAGACTAACAGCCTACAGGGGACAGAGTAACAAACAGCCTTTTCTAGTCCACTTATCCCAGCTCACTTACCAGCAAGAAAATTCTCTTTTGTTTTGTCTTTTTGAGACAGGCATTCACTATGCAGTTCAGGTTGGCCTTGAACTCACAATGATCCTCCTGCCACAGCCTCCCGAGTGCTGGGATTATAGGCATGCATCACCATGCCCAGCTCAGAAAGCAAATGCTGAGAGCAGAGACCTTATTTCTGTGTAACTGTACCATCCTGTACCCATCCAAACGCTGCAAGGATCAGAGCCATGCACTTAGCCGGCCCAATGACACCATGGTCCATGACGGGAAGCTGTCCCTGTCCTCCCCTTTTCCATTCCAGGCTAGAGGCACACAGGAACCAATGGGCCTATTCCAGAAGAGTTTCCTCACAGGACAGTGCTGTTTTAGATGGCCTTGTCCAGCTGTATCCTACTGGCCCCACATTACGGCTGTCAGGATGTGTCTCTTCAAAGCAGAGATACCACAAATCACTTGACACTTGTAAGGACATAAATCAATGAAACTCAAGTGTGATCTGGTCTCATTAAAAGGAGCAAAACCACCCTTTCCCAAGCTCCACGTTTCCCAGGATGATGAGGCATAAATGAGGACAAAGTCCCCCACAGCAAAACAGCCCATCAGCCCTTCTGTGTGCCGAAGGCCCTCTCCTGACTCACCCGGGGGGGCAGCAGGAAAAGGTCAAAGCAGTGGCTGGTGGAAGGCTAGAAAGACAAACAGGTGGGAGACACAGAAAATGACAAGAGACACAACAAGCTGGAGGAGCTGGAGGAGCAGCGCTGGGCAGAGCCTAAGCCCCTCCTCTGTGGGGGACCTTGGCAGAACCACTGCAGGCTCTACCTTTACTTCTCCTAGAAGTGTCAAGTCCCAGTGCCTGCTGTCCCTGGGCTCAAACAGGGGCACAGCTATGGAACAGCCACGGGCACAGACTATGGCATGACTAGTTCTGACTTCTCACATATGGGCCGGGGGGGGGGTGTACTTCAAGGTCAGCCTAATGCTTCCTGATGGACTGTTGCTCTGGAAGGTGACACCAAGCTCATCCCCTGGGGCAGGTACAGTGTGGTTAAGGTTCAGGTCAATGCATGTAACAAGACAGTGGGAGGCAGGGCAAGGGCCAAAGGTAGTCATTCTTCGACAGAGGCTAAAAACAGAGAGTGGGTCTTTCCATTTTCCATCAAATCTCTCATTTTGTAAGTACTTCAATCAATTTAGGGGATACAATAAACAGAGGAACAACGACACAAACACACCCATAATGCCGAGCCCGAGTTCCCAGCCTCAGTCATTTTCTGTTGGGAGCCTGGGCCCCATGGAGACGGGGTAAGCCAGGGTAGGACAAGCCCCAGTGCCACTGAGAACTCAATCCTGCAGCACTTCCACAGGAGTCCCACCCAAGATTTACAAAAATGATTTCCTATGGTTTGGGGGATGGCTCCTAGGAAAACCGAAGGTAACATGAGGCTTGCAGAAGCTCTCCATGCAAGTTAGGCGCCAGAGGGCAAGCCGCAGTGCGCACAAGCCAAAGCTACAAAGCCCACAGGAGGCTGGTGTGTCCAGTCATAGCCCCTCGGCGAAGGCCCATCCCCACCTGACCCGAGACCCAGGCACCTGGGCTAGGGTAAAGAGGGTCACACCTCTGGGATTGTTTGCACGCTAGCTCCAAGAGCAAGATGATTTGACTCTATGAGGAATGCAGAAGGGAGAAGGCTAGGAAAGACCTTGGGGCCTGGGCAGCTTTGGCATCAGCAAAAACCCCATCAGCACAAAGCAAGAATGCTGCTATGTGTGTGCGACCACACACAGATGGAAGCAGGGCTTTATCTCTAAGCAAGAGATCTCTCTGAAGTAAAGGCAAATGGAAACCAGCAAAGCAAAGGCCAAGGATCCTACTTCCCAAACTTGACAAACTTTCAAGTGGAATTCAAAATCAGAAACCACTCTGAGCTGGTCATCAGCATGACCAGATGGGAACTAAATTCAAGTACCATGGAATGGAGTTTTTTTGAGAACTACACGTTCTCATTACATCAGACCCCAGAAGTCCTGAGACCATGTACCACATAAACTACCTGGCAAGCTCATAGAGATGAGGCTGCGTTCCCCAGATGACCCTCCATGGAGAAGTCCGTGCCGTCCCTTAATACGGTGACAGTCAGTCTGGAGGCCACACATTGGTGCGCCATAAAGAGCAAGAGCGTGAGACAAGCGAGTTTAGCACCGTTTATTTGTGATCTCAGCTGTTGTCGTAGCTGCCGTGAGCCAGCCTGTCCTCAAAGCATAACATGCTCTTCCATTCCTCTTGTCCAGGACAGAAGGGTCTTCCAGATGGCACACCAACAGAACAAGGGACTCCGATGACGCCAGCTTCAATGATGGTGCCATCCAGAGAGGGAGAAGGTCATGGCACATTCAACCGCGGCTTCCAGAGGTTTGGAAAAAGGAGCCTTTGGGGGCCCAGCCTGCCTGGCATTCTAGTGGAAGTGCAAAAGGTGGCTCATTGGGAGAGGAAAGAGAGGGGGACTCGAGGGAAGGTAGCATCTGGGTCTGGAGGACAATGTTCTGGCCCCATGGCTGCAGGGCTGGAGCCCAAGACATGCTCTGGAGAAGGCAGCGCAGCAGGCCAGCCCCTCTATCAGACTAAGAAAAGGGCCAGAGGCTTTACTGGACTCTGGAAGGCCTTATGCATGTTTCCACAGTAGTCAGGATGAATTATCTCAGGGGACCAGGGAGGGAGAAACTCGGAGAGGACAGAGTTGATGAAAAGTACCTCCTTCCCCTCTTACCCACATGCGAAGTTGGCTTTGGGTTGCAGAGTAGGGGAAAACTTGAGAATCCTGGAAACGAGAGTTCTACAAGCAGGTCTTTCCAGCCTGAACAGAACCTGGCAGGAGGGCAGAAACTACCAGTGCCCCAGAACAGAGAGTAAGGCAGATGTAGCTTGAGAAGACAGTACTAACACCTGCTGCCAAGGGGAGCCCCAGAGCCAGGGCTGGCCAGTGACTGCTGCTGGCTAAGATGGTCAAAGCCAGCCACACAGACTAACGCCTGTGGCAGCACGCCAGTCAGGCTGGCACCAAGTGGGTAGATGCAAACTCCACCCACGAATGCATGGGAAAGAGAATCCCACATGGTCTGCTGCCGAACACGGTCACTGGGCTCACTACAAGTCTTTAATAAGAACCGCGTGGTGATGACATTACTACCGATGGTGATGACAGCAACATCATGCTTGGCCTTCTAGGCGCTTTCTCCCTGAGGACCTTCGGTTACAAGATTACATCAGCCCCTCACAATCCTGGTAGGCAAAGCATTACTGTTCCCCAGTGTATAGCTGGGAAAACCGAAGCAGACCTGTAGAGGAACTCGCCAAAGGCATGTACTGATTCGAGGCCACAGGAGACAACTAGACCTGAGTCCGGACTCCCAGTTTGCTGCTCTGACGCCACTGTGGAGACAACCTGACATTTGTTCCCACAGCCTCCTCATCACAACCTGTCCTTGTTTCTGACCCTCGATCACTAAGCTTGCCAGTGACTTTCCCTATGGAGAGAGCTGAGCTGCCTGCGTCCTGAGGAAATCTCAAAGCTTTTCCCTTTAGTTCTCCTCCCTCACACCCTGCCCTGCCTTCTCTACAACTTTGGCTCTACACACAAAGAAATGGAGGCATCAGGCCTGTTAAGAAGTTAATTTCCCAGGACAAAGAAAACAGACTGAAGCTAACAGGTTAAACAGACATGCAAAAGGGAGGTGAGGGATGGGCTGGGAAGAGGACTTTATTGTTCAGTGAAATTATCTTTCAAAAACAGCCAGATAAAGAAAAGCGCTTTGCCTCTTTTTCAGATAGTAGTTAGCATGGGAAAGACAAGACAGCCTACAGAAATGAAGCCAGTGCAGGCAGTGAAAACTGGGTTCTGTGGAAGAGCTCTCTGCCCAAAAGCACCCCACGGTGCAGTGAGGCAGGGAGCCTCACCAGCAACACCTGCACAGAGTAGCCAGAAGCCATGGAGGGGCTGGCCTGTCTGGTCTGTCTCCTCTCCACAAGCCGATCTCCCGTACAACTGCGCACCTCTGGGCCCAACTACGGAGCTACTTCTGCTAAGTTCAGGGGCCTGTCCCCCCCAGCACCCCCAACACGTACTTGATGCTGTCGGTGTGAGTTTTGTATTCCATAATGGTGTTGGGAGGTAGGTTAAGCACGCGCCGAAGCGTGTCCCGGATTCGGGCTGTGGTGGCTTGGTCACTGGCAGTCTTGTTCCATATGGAGATAATGTCCTCCTGTGGGACAGCAAAGGCATCAGCAAACAGCCCAGAGGCAGCAAGGAGCCAGGGCAACACAAGGACACGAGCCGGCCCGGGGTGCCTACCTGGAAGCGGACGGAGACCACAGCCCCGCAGATCTCCTCCCCGACCATGAACTGCTCCCCCAGCAAGGCCAGGATGAGATTCTCCCAGCACCGGGAGGCCAAGCCCTTCCGCAGCCGGATGATCCACTTGCCACCGTTTTTATTTGCATCATCCTATAAAAAGGCAGAAAATGTTCAAGTTCAAATACTGGCTCACAGCTTCTTCTTTTACATTAAAGCAGTGAAAAACCAAGAATTCCTTCAAGGCAACCCATTTTTTTAGCTTTTCTTTCTCTCAATAAATTCTTTCTACTCTTAAAAAAAAAAGAATCTGGGATTATGCAACTTATAGAAAACATGACAGTAGGGCTAGGGAGAGAAGAAACTGGGAAGAAAAAAGAAAACGCAGGTATCTTTAGCACACGCTATTGCAAAAGACAGCTACACAGATCTTTCTAAAAGAATACTCTTACCAGAACTACTTTAGGAATCAAAGTAACATCAGACTTGAGAGAGATCATTACTTTATTTGTTCAAAGTTCACTAAGTAGTACCATGTACCAAGTACACTCAAGAAACCCCAATCTCTACTCAGGTCCAGAGTGGCAGAGACAGAGGAGAGTAGTAACAGCCACGCGGACCAATCGGTGCTGCTGTGAGACATACAGCGGGTTAACAAGCAACACGAGGGCTAGACCCCAGCTGGCAGGCACAGCGTGTGAGGGCCCTTCGGGCACTGGGAGGAGCATGTCTGTGCACAAACTATGGGCGGGACATACAAACTATGGGGGTATCTCACTGTACGGAAGGGAGGATTTAGAGATGATGGGAAATGAGGCTTGGAAGGTAAATTTTATGCAGGATTATGGAAGCAGTGACAGCAATGGCTCTGCAAAGAGATCACAGAGCTCAGCTTTGGGTCTCTAGTTACTGCCTTTATTTTTCTGATCACTTTAATCATATGTAAAAATATTTTAAAATTAATTTTATTGGTACATTTTAGGTATACATAATGATCAAACTGACCACAGGGAATTTGTACCCGTACATGATACACCCTGATTCTTTTTCCCCTCTTCCCCTCCTTATTTACAAAAGCTTTGTTCACATTTTCCCCTTCTTTTCTTTCCCTTCCTTCCTTTCTTCCTCTCCCTCCCTAGTTCCCATTTGAACATTTTCCTCCTATTTCACAAATATCTATCTGTTACAAATTTTGGTTTTTATTTGCGCTTTTGGTTTCTCATACCACAGATACTGTTTAAATATACACATACACCAGTGAGTTTTGTGGGAACAAGGTCAATTGAAAAATAACTCCTTTAATGCTGTAATAATACCACTTGAATAGTAACACCATCATTAATACCACTCAGCACCAACCAATGGCATTAGTGCCTTTCCTTAGGGGTGTGAGTTCCCAGGATATAGCCAACACTGTTGCGATTTCTTTTTTTTTTTTTTCCTGGAGACAGGATTTCACTATGTAGTTCACGCTGGCCTTCAACTCACTATGTAGCTCAGACTGGCTTCATACTTATAGCAATTCTGAGTACTAGGATTATAGGAGTGTGCCATAATACCCAGCTACTGTTGCAGGGTTTTGTTTGTTTGTTTTGTCTTTTTTGAGACAGGATCTCACTATGCAGTTTAGGCTGGCCTTGAGCTCACTTTGTAGCCTAGGCAGATCTCCAACTCGCAATACTACTACTGCCCTGCCCCAGCCTCCAGAGTGCTGGGATTACACACACCTGGCCCTACTGTTGCAGATTTGAAGACTTTAAAAGTTTTAACCACCGGGCGGGCATGGTGGCACATGACTATAATCGCAGCACTCAGGAGGCTGAGGTAGGAGGATCATTGCAAGTTTGAGACCAGCCTGGGCTACAAAGAGAGCTCAAGACCAGCCTGAACTGCATAGTGAGACCCTGTCTCAAAAAGACCAATAAAATAAAATAGTTTTAACCTTGGCAGATGATTAAAAAACAAAGGAAAAAAGATAAAAAAAGCAAAGCAAAGCAGAGGCCTTCAGTCCTCACCTCCCACATGGGTTTAATTCCTTCTTTGAAGAGATGGAAGTCACTGTGTCCTGTCAGGTCCCCGGGACGTACCATGTGGCTATAAAACCTCCAGAACTGCTCCACCTGCAGAGAGAAGAACCCAGAATGCAAATGATGTAGCTTTCCTTTTTTGTTGAATATACCCAAAGGTCTGAGGTTTATTTAAAAAATATAAGCATAAAAGGGACTCTGTGACAGCTGTCTTCTTTGTGTGAAAAGGAAAACATATTGGAGGAAACACATATATAGTTGAACCAAAGAACAATGTATTACTGGCAACACCAGAATAAACTATGTGGGCGAGAAATGTTAGCCTCACCACATGGGTACACACTTTCCTATCAGAGGTGCAGACCAACTGTCACATGCAGTAGGAGGACCAGTGTTTTGCAAAATGGTGACCTTCTATGTTAAGTGCCACACAGTCTCAGTCTGCAGTTCTTGGAACCAAAACAATTCTTTACCAAAAATTATTTAACTGGCAAATACAGTGTTAGCTGAAATGAAATACATTTTAGTTTAGTCACTGTGCACAAATGACAGAATCAACCACACATTACTACTCCAGGGTGCTGCTGCTAATAAGGTCAGGACAGTCTTAATTGACTTAGCTTCTCAGCTATAGTTCAAGTTTTTTTCTTTGTTTTGTTTTGTTTTTTTGACACAGGGTCTGTCTTTGTAGTTCTGGCTGAACTCAAACCCACTACGTAGCCTCGGCTGGCCTTAAATTTGCAGCAATCCTCCTGTCTCAGCCTTCTGAGTGCTAGGATTACAGGTGTACACCATGATGCCCACCATAAACCTTTTTCCTTAGAAAAATTATTTTTCTCCTTGTTCTTCCTTCAAATTGTTCGAAAACTAGACTTCTATTTTTCTCTTAAATGTATGCTTATAGTCATCATGCTGGCCCCATTTAGTGCCTTGGCAGGACACAGCACCCCTCTATATTTACAGAGGATACCTACTACCTGCTGGTCAGGAGAAAAGCACACGTCAGAAAGAAAGAGAAATACACAGGCATCTGAGGGGCGACTGCTCACTGTATTTGCCAACACTGTGCTGAGGAGACTAAACTAACATGGGGTCAGAAAACAGAGTCGTGTAGTGGAAGACAGAGATTCTGCTCAAACTTCTAGATATGGGTAAAGCAAGGAGAACCTGATCTTAGGCTGCATGATAGGGCTGTCCCCACAATTCCTCTCTCAAAGAGAAACACATGAGAAAAAGTCAAGAACCAAGGTCATTCATAGGACTTCAGTGCAGTGCCTCATGCTAAAAGCTGCTTGGTATAACTGCACACAATGATTTGGAACCTTAAGTAGTCAGGTGGCTACAATGTCCATCCTAACACAGCTGGAGAACGAACCAGTGGCTCACTATGCATCAGGAACAAGAGCGGGGTACTGGGGAGGAAGCCCACCAAATTCCCCAGGAAAGAATCACTTTGAATCTCCATGGATCTTACGGCCAAACTGCACAATGCTATACTCGAAGTACAAGAGGAATGAAATAAAAAACATGAGGAATATCATTAAACTGTGAATGGGTTTCTTTCAAACAAAAACCAAAAAAAACAAAGTTTGACTCAGAATATGAGATGCAGTAAGGACCTCAGAAGCTATCCAGATGTTGGTTTATAACTGAGAAAAAGAGTGTCAAGGCTTGCTCCAGCACAGAGGCAAGCACCAGGAGAGACCAGCACTGGGCTGTCCAGTCCAGTGCTTGTCCCAGTTCAAGACATTGTCTTCTTAGAGACCCTGATTTCCAAGATCCATAAAGTCTACTCAATCTGAGGATTAAGAACCACTGGGAAATTCCACTTTGAATCTGATCAAAGGTTTCACGATGGAATTGCTTCTCTGTAAGGAATTTAATATTGAGTCATTTCCTGATGTCTTTTTTCTTTGTCTTTTTGAGACAGGGTTTTGTTATACAGTTCAGGTTGACCTTGAACTCACTTTGTAGCCCGGGGTAGCCTCAAACTTGTAGCAACTCTCCAGCCTCACCCTCCTGAGTGCTGGGATTGGAGGTGTGTGTCATGCCTGGCCCTCCATATCAGACTTCAGATGCTGTCACACATCCAGTGAGTACAGAAGGTGTACTAACTCATGGGTGAGCTGATGACAAATCACTTACCATATATGCCATAGGAGAGAAAAATAAACGACAAACCCTCTGTGCAAGCTGGGCAAATTCATATATGTTTTTTTGTGAAAAGGAAAGAAAAATAAGGATCGCAGATCTGACATGGCGCAGTTGGAGGGAGACGAGATAGAGAGGGAGGAGGTTGCCGCTCCAAGCACACCCCTGGCCCACGCCCTCATTTCAGCAATCGTAGCTTCAGCTTCAGCTTCGGAGACCCATTGCCCAGCTGCAAGGGGTGGGGAACGGTAATCCTGGAGCCACGTGGTCTGGACCCGCCCCCACCCATAGCAGGACGACAGGGTGGAGCTGGGCGGTCCGCTGTGAGCATTATGTGCTTTCCCACCTCCAACCATGGCAGTTTGTATACACCCCTGTATGTTATGATATAGTCTGAGGCAGCTATATCTCCTCCCAAGGTGAGAGTCCAAGGATATAGATAAACCCAGGAATACAGTTATTATCACAAGGAAGATGACTGATTGAGTGGTAGGGCAACGGAGATGAGGGAGGAGAAAAAACGAACTGATCGAAAGGGCCATCATCTGTGTAACCTGAGTAACAAAGATGAAGGTAACATTATGTAGGACAGCATCCAGAGCTAATTCCCTTCTATCTTCTCTATAATTCTGTATTTCCTCAGTCGTTTTTGTATTAGCAGAAATGAA
>PVLD010006702.1:0-98218 GCA_004027595.1 Dinomys branickii
AAAAAAAAAAAAAAGAGAAGCATAAATGTTCACTACTCCAGGAAATAAGTTCCTCTCTCTGTTAAGGGTCCAAACCCTATTTTTGTGTATGTACCTTTCAATTTCTGCCTAATAAAACCCTTCCTGTGCCTCTTACTGACTAGTTCTCAAAATTCTTTTTCCACGAGGGGTGTTGGAAGAACTGCAAATTTTTTTACAAAAATCGTGGGTTACATTTCTTGGCTCAGCTTCAGGAATCTCTTTAGACACTGTTCAGTGACAAGGCTAATACAAAAATACTTCTCCAAGAAATTCTATGGTTTCAGGTCTCCTGCTTAAGTCTTTCATCTATTTTGGGCTTATTTTTGTGTATAAAATAAGGAGCCACCACCCTTTTACAGATGTCTGACCAACTTTTCCCACATCGTTTGCTGAAGAAATATCTTTTCCCCATTGTCTATTCCTGGCACCTCCTTGAATATCAGTTAACCATAAATGTGTGTGTATATTTCTGGACTTTCTATTCTGTTTCATTGACCTATAATGGGTATAAAGTTTCAATTATGTAAGATGAATTACTTCTAGAGATCAGTTATACACTGTAGCACTTATAGGCAACAATTTACTTTTATGCACTTACATTTTTTGTGAGTCCATATTATTTAAGCGTTATTATGACAAGCGCATACAAAGAACACAAGGAAATTTTGAGAAGTGATGGGTATGCCTGTTATTTTTGTTTTGGTCATAGTTTTTCATAGGTATATATGTATGTCCAAATTGATCATATTGTGCAGTTTTGTAAACTCAAGTATACATACAATATAATACAACTTTTTAAAAATTTAAGTGAAGAAAAAAATACAGAAATGGGGAAATAGAAAGCTATTATATGTATGTATGTGTATGTATATATATATATGTATATATATATACACACACATACATACATACATATACACATACACACATATATAAAATTCAAACATCAGGGATTTTAATTATAAATGGCAGCAGCAAGAATTCCTTTTCAAATCTCCAATTTTCTTATGATCTGCCCATCCTTTTTAGAAGTTTGTTGTTATTTATACTTTTGAAAGACTCTCCCCAAATACTTTTACTCTTGTTTTGTTCAATATCTAGAAATGTATATTATTGCTGTTTTTATTTTGCATCATGAAATGACTCTGATATACAATGATGTGAAACTTTCTCTGACTGTACTTTATGAAGGAATTTAACAAATGTGTTGGCCATGTACAAAGAAGATCTCTGTAGACGCTTGCTGGTCAGGCATGGATGCTGAGACCTGTTAATGATGTTATTATATAGTAGCTTCTGTGTGGGATTTCTTGTCCAGCTTTCCCCTCCATTTAAATTATGTTAGTATGATTTCTGTGATGTAACAAGGGGCTGAGTTGGAGAAAACTCCAAGTAAAGAGATTACAAGGTCTTTGAGGTGAAAGATTTTGAAAAACTAGTAACATGTGAAGAGAAGGAGGGAGGCATTGAGCAAATGTTCCTTTCTATCTCTGACTGGAAGCACCTTTTACTGCTGACCTCAGGAAACTAGTTGTTGCACCTAAACTCTCAGGTCTGTACAGGTGAATGCTATTGAGATGTGGCTCCAGTCAAATATTGGAACACTCCTGTCAGTCTCTTCTCTCTGCACGAGGCACAATACCTGGCATGCTCAACTTAAAAGAGAGACTTGTTTTGGCTTATGTTCTCAGCTCATGGTCAGCTGTCTCCAAGGCAGGAGCGAACGGCAGAGGGGACAAAGCAGAGAAGAGCTAGCTGCACATGGCATGGCAGGCAGGAGGAAGAGTGAGCGGATGGAGGAGCGAGGCAGGGAGACGTGATGTGCCCTTCCAGGCCATGCCCCAGTGATACATTTCCAGGCTTCACCTACTAAGATTCCATCTAACTACAAATTCATCACTGGATAAACTGACTGATAACCATCGTTCCTCTATGACCCAAGCCCCTCCCCAAAGCCTATGAACACAGGGGTGTTTGGGTGACATCTAGATATAAACCATAACATTTCATTCCTCGATTCCTCGTCCCCCCCAAACACGCTTATATATCTTTGTATGAAAAATGCACTTGGTGCATTTCTATCAGTTGCCAAAGTTCCAAAAGTTTCAGAATTGCTATGAAGTCCAAGTCCAAAGACTGTTCTGTGACTAACTCAAACTCTTTTCTGTGAGCCCACGTAAAAATAAAAATAAAGTTAAACACTGCTGACATACAAAGGGACATGGTAAACATCCCCATTCCAAAAAGGAGAAATGGTGGGATAGAAGGGAATGGGACAAAAAACAAACAAACAAACAAAAGATTGAAACCTAGAAAGGCAAATATTAAACCCCATAGTTCATGTCCAGCGCTCAGTGCTAACTCTGGTAAGATCTGAACTCCGAAAGACTTGGGCAGCCCCACTGCTACTCATTGCTGGTGGGTGTGGCCCTCAAGGCCTTTCTCTTGGATTAGCTTTGCTCGCTCCTTCTGACTTTCCTCAGATGTTCCATGGTCCTTGCTTCTCCAGCTTTCTGGGGTCCACATTACACTCTGGCTTCACTTTCAGCTTCACCCACTGCCCACTGAAGGGCATAATGCCTGACCTCCAAGGCCTTCCGAAAATGTGTGAAAGCCTGCACTCATCCATAACTCTCACCTTCTGCATGTATGTAAGATCATTACCTCATAGGTGATGCCAAGGTCTGCTGCTGGCTTCAGCAGTAGTTAGGCCCCTTTGCAGTGTGGTTGCAGGGGCATCTATGTGCCTAGATGGCTGAGCACTGTGAGCCAAATTCCAGAGAATCAATTCCTTCTTCAGCAGGGTGCACTGGGGCTCTCTTTTCAGAACAATGACTTGTATATTTGCATCATTGAACCAGTGAAGAGTGGAGTCTTACTATTTCCAAGAAAGTCCTTAAGGCATTGCTCCTATTGTCCGGATGTACGGTGCTTCCTTTCTTTTTAAGGTTATTCTCTTTAGCAACCAAGTGGTCCTCTTTTCCAATCTTTCAGACTCCAACTTTACTAAGGCTTACATTCTTGCCAAACTCATAATGTTTTAAGTCATTCAGATGTACTTTTGCTCTTAATTCTCAATGTAGAGCTGGCCAGAGGCCCCCAAATTATCCTCACCACAACCTCAATCTCCTCCACCAGATTGATCACCCTACTGACCTTAATCTTAGTATCCCACAAAATCTCAGGATGTGAGCAAAAACATATTTTCTGCCAGAGCATAACATATATGGTGGGAGTCAAATCGCCAATGGAGAGTGCTTGTTCCTCTCATAAACTTCCTGAGCCTGGCCTTTACTGTCTCCTTTTTTTAAAATTAGCATTCTAGTCTTCTGAGCTCTTAGTAGAATCTCCTGTCAAGCTAACCTTGCAGTACTTTAGGTTTGCTTCTGCAGGTGGTATCTCCAAACTTCCAATCTTTTCCAGCAAAGCAGTTCCAAAGGCTCTGAATCACATGTTCAGTTAGTAGTACAGCAATACCCCCACTCCTGATACCAAAGTGTTTGTCACATTTCTTGTTGCTGACACATAAATATGAATGTGGCCATCTTTTCCAGAACCATGAAATGAATTCAGTTGTGAACTGGGGTACCACTGCATTTTGGTTCATGTTTATAAACCATTCTAGGCTGGCATGAGAACATGGCAAAGGGGCAGAGCACCGAGGGATACTTATGGGCTGGTAGGTGGAAAGCAGAGGAAAATGCGGAGGTGTGGAGGGAGATGCGTCCTTCTAGGCTGCAGTCCCAGTGACCTGCCCCCTTTGACCAGACTCCAGGTCCCAACCTCACATTTGGCTATAAACTAGTCTACTGATATTATGGTTTGTGTCTAGAAATCTTCTGGCTTCCTGCAGTTGTGGGATAGGTTTTTAGTTTGTGATTGATTCGTTGTCTAGTGCTAGGGTTATGGGTGTGAGTGCTACATCCTCCCTAGGGTGGGCAGCCTGCGTCCAATATAAGAGACAGGAAGAGTCCTCCTCCTGCTCCTCCACCTTTTGTCGTGTTGTTTCTACTGTCTTCTGCCCCCATCAGCTGTTGTCCTCTGCCATTCCACCTTGCCTTGGAGTCAGCCAGGTAGGGACTGAAATGGGTACAAACTATGAGCTAAATACACCTTTCCTTCTTTAAATTTGGGTATCATGTATTTTGTCTCAGGAATGAGAGAAAAATAACCAAGACAACTCATGAGTATTATGTCTGCATGATCCAATCACCTCCCAAAAGCCCCACTTATGAGTGCAACAGGCTTGAGAGGGACATCTAGATAGAAACCATAACAACTTATTTCTTTAGTTTCTAGGTACCCAGCTTGATTAGCTGATTATCTTTCTGTTCAGTAGTGAAAAACCCCTGTCACCATGTCTCAGATTATTTGTTACAAATATATATGCTATAAGATTCTAACAAAATCTCTGCCTGAACCCAGGTGAAATAGAATGAGTAGTCTGATGAAAATGTTATTTCTTAAAACGAAGTGAAAAAAAGCATGAAATATACGTAACATGTGTAAGTGAACATATTTAAGTGATCATATATAATATATATTATATATAAGGGACTATATATCTATCTGTATACATACATATGTAGTTCATGGTGTGTTAAAAGACTCAAATAAGACATTATTTTCAGAATAGGCTAATATCTTTGCATTTTTGTGGAATAATCAAAATCTATTGCTAGAAGCCAAACCAAAGTTCTACAAACATGAGGAAGAAGTTGCAGAACTAATATGAGAAGGAGAGCAACTAGAAAAGTGCTGACTGGTGCTGCTTATCTCACAGAAAAGAGCAATCAATGTCAGTGATGGCCCAGGGTGAGAACTTTCTCATTTGGATTTGAGACCAAACTTATACTGTTAGTATACAGATTTTCTCGCAAAACATGAGGCCGGCATTGTTCACTACCTATTTTGAGGATTATGACAATTACAAGGTAATCGGTAATTACTTGATTTCTTACTGAAAATACTTTGAGCGCACCATCATCAGCCTGTGGGAAGGTCTCTAATAATATGCAGCAAGAATCTTTCCTTAATGTTGACTGTTCTACTCTGCATTTCTTTTCAGAAATGAAATTATACAGACAAGGTATGCATGTATCTGCCATTTGTGCGGTACTTTATGTCTAGGTAACACCGTACACGTGTGTGTGTCTTTCTGTGTGTGTGTGTGTGTGTGTGATATAGTGCAAAATATATCTTATCCAAAGTAAGTGATAATCCAGAATGTTGATGTTGTTATTAAGTGCGTAATTTTTTCTTAATTTAAAATATATTGTGATTATGCAGATGGAGAGAATTCCGAGTTAATCATTAACTAAAAGTATTGTCATTGAAAACTCTCATTGTCTCAAGTCAGTATCCATCCCTCAACCACACAGTGTCAATTAGGTACAATTTCACCCCGCAACACACTAGAATTCTTACCCAGGCAAGCTTCAGTCATTTGTTGTACTACAACTTTAATTGCCTTTTCCATGCTTAACTGACTTCCTACTTAGAATCCTTCAGGAAGAGGGTTCCTGTTTTCTGTCATTTTACACCCATTATCTTGTCCCATTGCTATCTTGACAGATTCCTTTCTCACAGCTTTGATTTGGGAGACTGAGATAGTAGAGTTTAGGTTGTGCTAAAAGACACAAATAATTCTCAAGAACGACTGTGCCCTCTGTTAAGGTCTGCAGCCTCACTCTGTCCCCATCTGCCTCTGCTGCTGGCCGGAGCCGGTTTCCTCTGACCAGCATTATTATTTCTTCCTCAAGCAAATTTTACATCCATTGCTTATTTGGAAGGGGAGACCACTGTGCCAAATATTGCTACTATGTTGTTAGAGGCATTGCTCAAATGAATCCCTTAAAAACACAGGCAGGATCATAGCCAAGTGGTGCATAATATTGATAGGCCTTTTCTCTTTTCTGCTGCTATGACTGGGTAATTTATAAAGAAAAGACCCTTATTTCTCACATGTCTTGAGACTGGGAAGATTAATATCAAGCTGATAAGAAGGGCTTTCCTTTTGCATAACAGCATGATGGAGAATATCACCTGGCAAAGAGTACATTGATGAGACAGAATGGGATCCAAAAGAACACACATGAGGGAGACCTCACTTCTATACCAAAGCTGCTCCAGCAGTAACCAATTCTCTACCATAGTAAGAGCATTAATTCACTCATGAGAGCAAAGCCCTTGTGACCGAATCACCCCTTAATAAGACCCCACCTTCCAAAACTCTAACGGTAACAGTTAGATTTCCATATGGATTTTGGAGAGAACTTTCCAGCCATAGCACATCTCAGAAATAATTCCTAGAAGAGAATGAAGAACTCCATTCAATATTTTGTTTTATGTCACCTTAGCCATACCAGTTTCTTTGATCATAATCCTAAAATAGGTTTTCTTCTATAATGCTCTCCTCTTAACCTACTTCAACTTTAGTCACAGAACTTTCACCATCCAGTTCATTCTATGATATTTTGTTACTAAGCATTGTGTGCCTTGCCCTCTTCTGAAATGTGAACAGGAGGAGTACAGAGATCCTACCTGTGTCTACTGCAACCTTAGCATCTGAGACAGTATGAGTGTATCCTAGATTTACTGTAATATTGACTGAATGAAAGACTGCTGGAGAGACGGATTATAGAAATAGCTGAAAAATACAATGCTTTGCTCTATGTAATACACATTTTCTAATCCCCAGCAGCACACACACCACACAGACATGCAGAGAAATTCAGAGTTGTGTATGCAATTCTTGTGGCTTATGATATAGGATACTTACTCAATAAACATTTGTTGGGCTGGGGATATAGCTCAGTGGAATAAGTGCTTGCCTGGCAAGCACAAGGTCCTGAGTTCGATCCCCAGTACCGCAAAAAAAATAATAATAATAATAAATAAATAAACATTTGTTGGCTAATTAAATTCATTAACTGAACCAAGTTTGACGATCAGTCAAAAAAGCTTTTCTGGTTAAATCTCTAAAATAAAAAATATTAGGCAAATGGGACAATCTTATTATATTTTCTTACATAACTATGGAGATTTTAAAGGGAAATTCTGAAGTTTTTGTCATAATTTTAGTAAAAATTAGAAAAACTTAGATTGCAACAGTAAAATATAAACCAAATATGTTCTATTGAATAAATAATTTCAAATATAATCAAATTGTTTAAAAAGTTTTCAGCTTGGATCCCATTTCACTGGAGGCACAAATTTACTTTCTGGTAAGAGGTGATGACAATTTTCTCATCCAGAAAAGCACATCTAAAGGGAACATGAAGGGCTGCCAGAATGTCTTCCACCTCAAGATCCAATTTAAAATTAACTTTCTGTCTTCTTTAAAGATATTGAAACAGGGTGAGGAGAGCCCTAATCAGACTCCAGCAGATATAAAGCTTTCAAGTCCATTAGTAAACATTGACTTGTCCTTAAACGACCAGCGAGGTTGGTCTCCAGCCCACCTTGAGCCTTGCTGGGTATAATCTGGCCCAGGAGGGAGACCAGGAAGAGGGAGTAACTTCCACAATCACAAGAATCTGATGGCATCTCATAACTTTCCAGGTCCAGGGAGGAGTTTTTTGATCTATGTCCACACAGCAATGTATGAAGTATTATCTAAAAATATGGTGAATGTTTACATTAAAAAAATTACTGAAGTAAAAGACCCATTTCCACTAATACTCCTCAAAGTACTTCCCTTGTTTCAAAAACACTTAACACATCATTATTCCCACTTCCTGAAGCAGTTCCTCTTTCATGAATGTCTTTAATTGGCCTGGCAAGGGCTGCCTTGACTTTTTGAGTCCACTTGAAATGTTTACTATTCACAGCCATTTGTGGTTAGGGGAAGATCCGGAATTAACATGGTGCCAGATCTAATGAATATAGTGGGCGATGATGTACAGCATGTTTTTATTTGACAGAAATTGCCAAAAAAGTTTGATCAATGTGATACGTTCAAACTATGTGGTAAATATTTACATTAAAAGTTATTATAGTAAAAGACTTCTTGTAAGATATTCCTTAGCTTTTTAGATCACTTAGAATGTTTAAAAACAGTGTGAGAATAAGGGTTTTTTTATAACTCTTTTTCAGTTCCTTAACTTCAACCAGTATAATTTAGAAAAAGGATTTTCCTCACACTTGGTAATTAATAAATATAAGACAATACATTGTGGGGTACTATTTAGGAAAACAACTTGTGTATAATACTGTCTATATGATACTGCTTATATATGTACATCTTTAAGGAATAATATTCCATCTTCTGGCATCCTTCCGCAGAAGTTCTCAAATAAAATTCGTCCTTTCCAAGACAAAATGAAATAAAAATGAAATTTCTGCTCCTTTTGTTTCTCCAAATTTTACTTTTGATTTTTTTTCTTTCTTAATCCCTTCTTGCTAATAAAGCAAATCCATGAAATGACCTTAATCCCTGTCTATAAAAGAAATATTCTTGAGCCATAGTGCTTTTTATGCTATGGCCTTGCTATTACTTTTGATGGGTTAGTCTCCAAGCTGGTAAGGATCATGTTTCACTCAGAGCTTAGTAACAAAGAAACAACATAATGATATTAATTAAGGCCTTTTGGGGAGTCTGTCATGTGCCAGAATCAATTTGAGGCGTTTCACTTACGTTAGGTCATTCCATCTTCACAATAACAGCAGGCGGGGTAATTACTGTTTCAGAGATGGAGGAGCACAGGTACAGAGAAGACAGCCTGCACACCTGATAATAGTAGACTGGCACTTCAGAGTCATGTGTGCATATCAGCAGGCACTCCCAAATGGAGTTTGTGATTAGGTCCAAGAGCCTCCCGGAAGCTTTTCTGTCAGCAACTCTTACAACTGCATCAGTCCAGTCTAGTCAGTCCCAATGCATCTGGCAAATACAGAAACTTTTTAGAGTGTTTCAAGGTTTGCTGTGGGGCACTTTATGCCTGGTAAACCAGCTCTAGGTAATTAACTGAACCCTGTCTATGTCTGCGCTGTATTCTTGTGCTAGGAAGAGATGCCTTACATTTCCCCCTCATCATCTGTCAGCTTGGGCTATGTGATTTTTCATGCAGTCTGTATTTTTTTGATCTAGCACAGCTGTCTTCCCATGTTCTCAATCTAATCTTTGAAGATAATCAGAAGGGTGTGTTACATGAAAAAGGTCATCTTCTCATGAACTGAGGCACAGTTGATGGTTTACAGTCTTAGAGTTAAGTAACAAACACCTCAGGAGCAGAGTTAACACAAGCTTCTCAGGTGCAGTATGTTTCACCATCGTGACAGCTGTTTACCAAGTATGTAAGCTAAGAGCCAACCATGTCACAGCGCTGCCCTGTATTGTCTCAGAAAGTTACTAGGATTATAAATAATAGTTTTTAATATAATAATTCTCTGTGACTGTTAGAACCTTATATTGCATTCTAGTGTCTCAGCTAAGTGATTGCATGAATGGACACCTCAAAGCACAGTGTCATATTTAAGGCAACCAAAGAATGACAGGGAGCTGTGCTAGACTCTATGTGAGGGCAGTAACACCAACAGAATTTAATGTTTCTTGAGAGATTTTTTTTTTGTATGTTTGTTTATTTTACCTTGTTTTTTGTGCAGCAAAGTACTTACTAAGCACTTAGTTTGCTTTTTATATATAGTACTTATATTTACTCTCTCAGGTGCTATTATCACCCCTATTTTGCTTATGAGGAAACTGAGACACAGAAAAACATTAGGTAATTCACCCAGAGTTACATGTTAGTAGCGGGAACTAAATAAGGAATTCTAGCAATAGAATTATTCTGCTGTCCTTTGGCTAGAATACTTCTCAAAACTCTGACTGATGTTTAAACATAGAGGTAAAATACAAGACCGGAAAATCAGTAACTCATTACTATGAGGCTATTGTCTCAGGATACAATATTTAAATTCAGCAAAAGACCCCAGGGAATACAGAAAACTCATGGCTAAGCTGACTTCTAGAGGTCTAGAGAAAGTTATGGCCAATGCTGAGAAACAAAATGTCTGAACTGATCTGGAACATGATGGAGGGAGGGATGAAGAGACCGAGGGAAGCAGGAACACTGGAATTCATGTGCTACATTCACAACACTGAAAAGCCTTCACAGGGTCATGTTCCGTGGTCCTTAACTGCTAACCAGAGACTTTAATGGTCAATAAGTTTGAAAACATTCATTGCGCTTTGTTTTGGCCACACACGGTATTACACAGGTGGATAATAAAATACTCTATCTCTGTACAGAAATAGACAACCACAATCTCTAAAGAAGTCGTTAACATAATAATAAAAAGAATTCAAGTACGGAGAAAGGGAAGGTTGAAGATAGCAGCCTGAATAACAGGATCTTTACCTAGATCTCATACCCAAGCTCATTTCAAATCCAGAACTAAGAGGCAGAGTTTGTTTCCCTAGAAGAGGGTGTGTTGATAAAACACCAGGGCACACATTTGCTGTAAAAATTCCTTTAGTCCTTCCCAGGAGGAAACTGCAGCTGTTTATTTGATACATTTACTCAGAAGAAAAGACTACTCAGACATTCCAAGGACTCAGCCACTTTATCTTACTCAGAAAACTAAAGCACTTTCATGGCAGCCCCGATCAAGCGAGGACTTAGGGAGCCAGGCAATAAACGCCCTTCTACCAAAACTCGGCTCATAATGGGTCAAGTAGGTCTGAAGACACAATCTAGCGGTCCTATCCCTGATATTTAAGTGTGTAATTGAAATAAACTATTTGACATTTACTGAGCCCCATGTTAGGCTCATGGTTTGTGAGGGATTCAAGGGTCTGTGAGGAACCACTTCCTGTAGAAGTGAAAGCCTTAGATCCTCCCCTGTAGCCAAGAAAGTAAAGTGGAGAAAAATACCACATCCCAAGGAGACTAACAGATAATTAGGGTAATCATTAAAGACTTGAGATAATTATGAGCTATAGGTTATATTTCAATTTAATTTTCCAGTCTGCTCCTGTCAAGGAATGTCTGGGCTACCAGATGGATCCAGGAGAACAACCACAGACCATAGACTTCTGTGGGCTTAATTAACATAGGTTCTGATTACAGCTATGGTGCCTAATAAGATGATAATGTAAAAGCACACACTTTCAGAGAAACAGTTATTTGTGAATTAATAATAATCTCTGTATTAACAGATTAAGACAGAGAACTTGATGAGACATCATTATGACCATGTGTCAGAAACTCTCCTTTAAAATTGTTATGCTGGTTACAACAAGCTTTCAATTTGGATAGACCCAGAAATATTCCATAGTGAAATAGAAACAGTTCAGTGAAAATTTATTCAAAGGAGGCCTGGAGGACATGTAAACTACATAGTTATTCCAGATTCTCTGTGTATTGTACATAAATTGTGAACCCCAAAAGTCATACGCTGTTGTCCTAACACCCAGCGCTTTGGAAATAGGGTTCTTGCAAACATATTTAATTAAAATTAACTCATAGAAAAGGCCATAATCCAACAAAAACAGAACCTCTACCAGTCGAGTAAATTTGGACATAGAGCCAGCAAAACATAAAGGAAAGAAAATATGAAGCCATGAGAGAATGCTACCCATGTGCCAGAGAGTTTCTTGGGCTGCCGGATACTGAAATAGATGGGAGGAACAGATTCTCTTTCATAGCCTTGAGAAGAACCCAACTTTTCATACCCTTTGATTTGGGACATCTGGCCTCCAGGTTTGTGAGACAATAAATGCAACTGTGTAAGCCACCCAATTTGTGGCAACTCCATGCAATGAACACAGCGTGCACTTCTGCATGGTAAAACAGAACCTCCCTCTTTCAGCACACTGTCTAGACCTGGTGCAGTTAGTCCACCAATGGACCAGTCCTGGTATCAAGGACGCATACCTCTGACAGGCCAATATTCCACAGCACACACCACTGGTGCTCTCTGCTTACCTGGTATCTTTCTTTTTAACCATTGACCACTAGGAGTGAAATCGATGAACTGGCGCCCTCCCTTCCTGGAAAGGTAAGTGTTTATCCTCAGAAGAATGTACATGTACCCTCATACGGGTTTGGGCCTACAGAGATAACAGCTGAGTGTGATGGAAATTTACACTGAAGGTGTAGGTGAGAGACAGTGAAGACTTATACTGCACTTTGATCAACTGCGGCACTGAGCTGCAGTTCATCTCACTACCCTCCTTCTAAGTTTCCCCTCAGGAAGAATGGTTCCTGGGATTCACTGATATGATGCTCTCACTTCATTGGTGTGACACATATTCTTTTCAGACCTCCTGTGTGGGAGTTGTAATTGATGGAGCCCCGGATGCTTTATCTGAAACCCATCAGTGCATGTTAACCCAGGGCGCACTACCTGCTCACTGCTTCAGGTCATGACTGATAGGAAGAGAGAGAAAAGGAACTCGTTCCCGGGAGATGCCCCATCTCTTTGTCTGGTAACCCAGCCTCAAAGACTCCCTGTCAGCTGTGTGAAGATGTTCTTATAATCACACATTACTTAATGACTTTTCATGTGAGACAGGGCCCAGGGTCTGTTGGCTTTCAGAGCCCCCTCTGTATTACAAGTGTTTTCTTCAAGACATTTCTTGCGTGTGTAATCAAAGCTTGGCATCTTTTTGAGGGACCTTAATGGAAGAAAAGAGGCATAACTTTCAGTTTTGCCTTGGTTTGGTTTCCTCACAAAGCAGTACTTCAGCAAGATGAGTTTGTCTTGATGTATCAGAACAGAACAAAACTGAAAGGATTTGCAATTTGCATACTCATATCTGGTAATCTGAACAACTAATTTGAAGAAAAACTGGCAATATTACAATCATTAGTGAATTCCTACCATCTTGTCTAGTGAAGCTCTGTATCATTTCTAATGTTTATTTATTTTTTATTCTCTTTAATGATTTGATCAATCTTGCATTCTTACGTCAGGTAATCTAAGCAACTTAGTTGAAGATAGGAATATGTAATGTAACAACCGCTCTTAATTCCTATCATTCTGTTCTGAAATCCCGTATGATTTTTATTATTTTTGCTTTGTTTTGTTTTAGTCTATGTTGTTACTTTTTTATTGTTTTTTATTCTCTTTAAAATAAAAAAGTAAAAAATAAATCAATCCATCTTCTCAATCAGTAATTACCAATGATGGAAAACTATTATATCAACATCTGATATGCTATTACTATGGATTTGATTTCTGCCTACAGAAGGATCCTCAGTGACTGACAAATGAATAGTCACCTGAAATAACAGCCTCAAGAAAAGGTTTCAGTTCTCATGCGCTCAGGCTGACAGCCCTGGGACTATGCCTGAGAGAAGACAAGGCCCGAAATAACCAGAGAGGCTGGGTTTTCGTCACACTTAGCTTCACCTCTGAAGAGTGAAATCATCTAAAATTATAGACTGAAGAATAGATACATGTACCCACAATTTCAGAAAATTGAAGTTTTAAACAATGAGAGACACAGGTGTGAAGGGGTTAAGTGTCCTGAAAGATCTGAATCCGGTTGGTCCCGCATCTCTTGGTCATACTGTTTATCCTAATCTCCATGAAGCAGCTGCTTTGACATCCTCTGTTGGCCTCTCCAGAGGCACCCCTCTGCTGACAAACTTCCTCAGGGGTCCTGTCCAAATAATTCATGTGTAGGGGCTGGGGATATAGCTCAGTTGAATAAGCGCTTGCCTGGCAAGTACAAGGTCCTGAGTTCGATCCCTGGTACCACACACACACACAAAAAATAATAATAATAATTCATGTGTAAATTAGTATGTAAAATCAAGATTCCTATTTTCTGTCTCAGGCAACAGCATCTCAGAATAAGACGACAGTAATAATGGCGCAGGGAAAGAGACGTGACCCATAAACGTCCCAACGTTACCCCTGAGTTAAATGCATTCTTACATTATAAAATAAGGTAGTCTCAGAAAGTTAAGATGATTGTAAAAAGAAGACAAACATATCTGATTCTACCCAGAAAAAGACCAGTAAAAATTTGGTGTCATTTACTTTTGTATTTTTTCCTGTGGTTAACTACTGCGGGGACAATATCTGGAATTTTGCCAGAATTCATTTCCCATTACTTGCTCTTTTCTACGCCTGAACGAAATCTTCTAGGAAAAAAATCAAGTCATGGATTATTGTGCATACAGCAACCGTAACCTCACAAGCAGAATATTTTGGGGGAATGAACTTCTCTAACAGCTATCTGAAAGGAGTTTTAGGAAGTTTAATAAAAAACATTCCTGACCACTCAGTGAGGTATTTTACAGTAATCTTCCCACTAAAAGCTCTCAAAGGCAGTACATGTGGCCTAGGTATACTAAGATTTTTATCCACTGCAGTAGGAGGTTAAGGCGTAACAATGTTGCTAGAGACAGCCTACCAAAGGGGACTCGTTAACTATGGGCACAGAACCGCCCAGCCTTGTCCGGGCACGGGATCAAGCCAAACTCTGCACCTGGTACCAATGCTCTGCTACGAGGACCCACCAAACCCCGCACCTGATACCAGTCTTCTAGCATGAGAGCACGTGGGACCACCTCGGTTAATTATGGACATAAAAAGACGTTTACCAAGTGACTTTACTGCCCCCGCCCTCTCATTCTAGCAGGGTCCTGCTCTGCTTGCCTGATGCATCTTCTCTTTTTTCTTCAAAGCCCCCTTTTCTCCCTGAGCTTTTCCTTTTCCTTTTTTTTTTTCTTATTTCTGCCATAAAATAAATGGTAATCTTTCACATTCACTAATTGTCCTGACCAATTTATTGATTGGGACAAATACAAACCTGGAAAACACTGCTGGTCCCTACCTCTTCCAATAACACCACTACAATAAAGTCTAAAAATCTTGAAGAAATAGATAACTGTCCTTCTTCTCCATTAATTAAAATTTCATTTTATTAGCACATGTTTGCAGTACATGAAGTTTACATTCATCGTAGGGAGTGGGTGCATGTACACAACACAGCTTGGTTCTTTGTTTTATTTTAAAGAGCGTAGTAAAAGGAAAAAGAAAAAGAACAAGAGCAGCATACCAACATCACAAAGAGCTTGATTCTTTTTTAATCCCCTTCCACTCCCCACCCATGTCCCTCCCTTTGTTGCTAAATTTCCTTTTCCCATTTTCATTATTATTGCTATTGTTGTTATTTTTTTAGGTCATATGTGAGGCCTGTACTATTTACGTTCATTGTGAGTATCTGGTACATATACATGCCACATCTTACATCTTTGCACTGCCCCTTCCTCTCCATGCTGCTCTCACCCTCAGCACTTCAGTTGTACTTTGCCTTACTCAAATGAAATGCTATACAGTATTTAAGCTTGAGTGTCTGATTTATTTCACTTAATGTTATGTTTTCCAGGTGCATCTATTTTCCTACCAATGTCTCACACTTATAGCACTCATAGCTGAGTTATGTTCAGTTATGCGGCACTATCACATTTTCACTATCCATTCCTCTGTTGATGACCATGTAGGCTCATCCAGAGCTTAGCTATTATGAATTGTGTTGCTATAAATGTTGTGTTATGGCTTGTGTCTAGTTGGTCTGCCCAAAGCCTTAGCAGTCACATGGGGAGCTTTTTCAGAAATGGCTGGATCTCTAAGGTGTGATACTGGAATTAAGGGATTGGGTGATTACTAAATTAGTCCACTGATTGATTTGGGAAAGGAGGGCTATTGTTACTTGTTTCTTGTTGATTACTTGCTGCTTGCTGACTTCTGCCTGTTTTGCTTTACCATGGACTGTTTATCCTCTGTGATGCCCCTTTGCTAAGCCCCTGTGCCTTGGGGCCAGCTGACTATGAAATGAAACCTCTATGAAGTATGAATCAGAATAAACCTTTCCTCCTCTAAGGAGGGTTGTTGGCTATGTTGTCTTGGCAACAAGAGAAGTAACTAAGACACATGGGTGTGCATGTACTGCTCTAATACGATATCTGTAGCTCTTTGGGGAAAATACCTAGCAGTGGAATAGCTGGGTCAAATACAATGTGTAATTTTCATTATTCGAGAACTATTTATACTGACTGTAGCAGTTGTTGTACTAGTTTAGATTCCAACCAACAATGTAGGAAAGTTCATTTTTTACCACATCCATGCCAGCACTTATTATTATTTGATTTCTTGATGACTACCATTCTTTCTGGTCTGAGATGAAATGTTAGGTGTTTTTTAAATTTGTAATTATTTAATGACCAGCAATGCTGAATAATTTTTCATATGTTCATTGAGCATTTCTACTTCTAAGAAGAATCTGTTCATTTCACTTCCTCACTTCTTCAGTGGGATTTTTGTTTTGGGAGGCCTAACTTTTGATTTGAGTTCTTTATACACTCTAAACATTAGTCCTCTGTCTAAGGAATAGTTAGCAAAAAGCCTTACCCATTCTGTACATTGTCTCTTCATTCTAATCGTTTCCTTTGCTGTGCAGAAGTTTTTAATTTTACATAATCCCATTTGTGGATTTCAGCTGTTATTTCTTGTGCAATTGGAGTTCTGTTTAGAAAGTCCTTGCCCACACCTAAGGCATCAGTTGTTTTACCTGTTTTATCTTCCAGTAGTTACATTGTTTCTGTCACTTTAATTTTATATTAATATGTGGTGAGAGATATGGATCCAGATTCAAACTTCTGGGTACAGAAAGCCAATTTTCCTATTTGTTGACTATGCTATTTTTCATCCAGGTTATGTTTTTGGTCCCTTTGTGGAACATCAAATAGTTGAGTATGTCTGAGGATGTTTATGCACACTCTATTCTGTTCCACTGGAACACGTCTGTTTTTAATGCCAATATTATGCTATTTGCATCACTGTTGCGTTGCAGGGTACCTTGAACTCAGGTATTATGGTACATCCTTTGTTCTTCTCGTTGCCCAGAATGCTTTTGCTATCCTGGATACCTTCTGGTTCCCTATGAATTCTAGAGTTATCTAGTTATGTTAGGAGTGCAGTTGATTTTTTTTTGAAATTTTATTGAGTCTATATATCGGTTTTGAAAGCATGTTCATTTTGACAATGGTGACTGTGCTTATCCAGGAAGAGGGGAGATCTTTGTATTCTATTATACCCCTTCCATCCCTTTTTCACAGTGCTGCAGTTCCATCATAGAGGTCTTTCTCTTCCTTGGTTAGGAAAATTCGTAGGTATCAAATTTTTCTTGATGCTACTGTGAATGGTATTGTTTTCCTAATTTCTTTCTCATCAAGTTCATTATTGGTGTATATGAGTGCTATTCATTTTTGTGTGTTGATATTCCATACTGTTGAAATTAACATTAATTCTAAGCCCTATAGGTTCACCAAGAGATGAATAATTAAAGAAAATATATTTACACATAATATAATAGTAGTTTTCCATAAAGAAAAACAGACTTGAGTCATTCGTAGGAAGATAGATGCTCCTTCAAACCATAATGTTAAGTGAAATAAATCAGACACACGGCTTAATATCACTTGGTTCATCATATATGAGGAGTCCAAATTATAAATAAACAGCAAAGTAAAAGTTAAATAATAGGAAGGAAGGAGATGGGTCTTTCTCAAATGGGAAGAGGATATTAAGAGATGGAGAAAGAAGCAAGGGAGGAAAGGGAAAGGGTTTGACAAAAGGAATTAAAATATGCTATGTGTATGTACTAATTCCTCACAAGAAATGTAAACATTTATGAAAAGCAAACATGTACTAATTTTAAAAAGCAAAGTTACACAGTAACATATGAGCATTCTGCTTGTTTCTAATTTTAACATGATAGCATTGACTTATGCTGAAATAACGGATGCTCTGTGTAGCAAGGGTGATGACGCAACTTGGTGAGTTTCTCTTCCTTCGTTGCCTCTCTTCAGGGAACCTTACCCTGCAGGTCTAGGAAACCGCACGTAAATTGTAGAGTGCAAGTGGGCATAAATTAGCCACTCATCACTCAGAAAATGTTGACTGAATACTTGCCATAAGCCAGCAGTTTAAGTAAAGGAGATAGAGAAGTGAATGCCGAGGAGAAAGACCAATGAGGAATAAGAAAAGTAGAAGATTTAGGATTTAAGCAAAATCAAATAGGACAGATAAGTAAGAGTCAGTCTTGAAATTTTAAAGAAAGACTACTCTAGGCGGCATAAACGAGGAGTTTTTTTTTTTTTTTTTCAGTTAAGGAGTGATTGTTCCATAGGAAACGAAAGAGGGGCAAGACAACTGAAGTCTGTCCTTTTCTTTAAGTATGAATATAGGAAAAATGAAACAAAGAGCATTTGAGTGTCTGGTATTTTAAAAATCTTTCCTGATTTCAGTTCAAATTTTAGTTTTCACAGATATACCAAAGTATTCACATTAACCATTACTTCAAAAGCGAAATAGCTGGGTGTGGTGGTGTACGCTTGTAATCACAGCACTCGGGAGGACGAGACATCAGGTTGGCTGTGAGTTTGAGGCCAGCCTGGGCTACATAGTAAGTTCAAGGCCACCCTGCACTAAAAAGCCAGACCCTGTCTCAAAAAACAAAGAGCAAAAACAAAACAAAAAATACAACCCAAAAAAACCCAAAAATGTGTAGTAGTTTCTAATTGTTGCTAAGTGTTATTGTTTTATGTTTAAACATATTATCTGTAAAAAATTTATTTTAAAAATATTTTGAAGACTGTCAATATAATTGATTTTCTTTTTATACTTTATGCTTTTACAACATAACTGGAGTAAAAGAATCTACTTCATGAGAAGGTCAGAAAAATCCATGTTACCATTGAGGTTATGGATGACTTCCTAAAAGAAGAGCAATACATGTGCTACAACTTTGTGTGACCACAAAAATGCAGTTCCCCTGCAAAGGAGCCTCCATTAGAAAGTGATTGGCAAATATTTGCACAGATTATTTGATTGAGCTCTGAAAAATCCATATTATATCTGATTTCTCTATTCAAAAGTTAGTAGCAGTTCACCAAGAACTTGTTTTTAATACGAGATTGTATTAGTATCAATATTTTATTTTAGAGAGTAGTGAACAGGGTGGACTCACAAAAAATCCTGTCCTACACATGCCCTGTTCGAGAGTGATAATGAGTCATTGTGCCTTTTCAGGTGAAAGGCATCTGAAATTTCAACCCTGTCATCACAAGTAAAAAACAGAATAAAAATTGAATTATTAGACACTAACCTCTGTATCTCAGTTTATCTTCCTTGCGTAAAGGACTGTTAAAAGCATTTTCCAATTACTTAGAGTTGAAAAATATTCCTTGCATTGAGTATATTTATAAACTGTACCTTTATAAATTTCTGGACCTTCAATAAATTAGTCCTGTTTTCCAGGACTTCTAGAAGTTTACTGTGCTCTGTAACACTTTTATAGAAGTACTACTGATCACAATTATATTTATTGCTTAATAAATGCATTTAAATTTAAGAACACTTTCAGGACTACAGGAGATTTTCAGAGGTGACTTATAACTTGCATCCAATTTCTGCTACTATTAATACATTTTATTACTATGGTAAGTTTAGCATAACCAACATGAAATAATAATAATGTTGTAATAATAATAAGTCAGGTTTTCTTAGGTTTTACTGATGTCCTTTTTCTAATTAGGACTCTATCAGCACATCATGTGACACTTGTCAGTGTGTCTCCTGTGAGCTTCCCTTGACTATTTCAGTCAGTATTCTGGTTTTGATGACCTTGATCATTTTGAGGAGTAGTGGTCAAATAATTTATAGAATGTCTCTCAATTCAAATTTTATCTGAATTTTCATACTGTTAGAATGAAGTTAAGCATTTTTGTGTGGGTGAGCACAGAGGTAAAGGGTCATTCTCATCACATCCCATCAAGTGGATATGTCTCAATCTGAGTAACCATCAGGACAGGTTCTGCAAAGAATAATTATACTATTTGGGAATAGTAAAGCTTAGTAATTGGAATACACAAGTCATAGTAAACTATAGGCATATTCAAGAAAGGTGAGGCAAGAGAAAAAAACTGGAGGCAAAATGGAGAGACTTACATAAGCTCTTTAGACAGATGTTCACTTCCGGTGAACTGATGCAGCTGTTGAATCCTGTTCATTGGTGGAGGAAGAGCAATTCCTATCAAGTACTGAGTCCCCCCGCTCCATTGCTGCAGGATGAATGAATGGCAATGGCAAGCTTTGTTACAGGGATCAAGGACTCTCCTATGGGACTTCATAAGTCCTTGAAAAATGTATTTATCCCAGACATGGGCATGAACTCCCACCCCCTTCTTTACCTCATGGCTCCGATTTTAGCTGGATGTGACGAAAACAATTTCATAGTGGTATCAACTTGCACAATCCTCTTGCGATGAACTATCTCTGGCGATGTTCACCATGACTGCATAGACCTAGGTGAGGTTTGTCAGGTTGCAGCACTCTTCATCTCCTCTCCTTTACTCTAGTTTTTGGAAAGTCACTCTATGCAGTTAACAATGAAAGGATAAATAGCTATGATCCGCCTCCATAAAGAAAGAATCTGTACAAATATCATTTCACTTTAGTGCATGGTAATATACATGGGTCTAGTTTTAATCTTCAACATGTGGAAAGCCAGTTTTTCCAGGACCATTTATTACAGATGCTGTCTTTCTTCCAATGAACATATCTGGCACCTTTGTCCAAAAAAGGTGGCTAAATGTGCTTGTAATTGCGTGTGCATCTTTTAATCTGTTCCACTGGTCCTCAAGTCTGGTTTTTGGCCAGTGCCATGTTGATTTTATCAAAGTAGTTTGTAATATAATTTCAAGTTTATTCTATTCTAGGTCTCTTCTATTTCCATAGGATTCTAGAATTGTTTTCTCTCTGAGGTATGTTAATAGTATTTTGATTGGGATTAAATTAAATCTCTATAATAATTTTGAGAATATGACCATTTTCACAACACTGGGTCTTCCTATCCATAAGCAAGACCCATTGTGAAAATGGTCATATGGTTCCATTTTCTGATGTCCTCTTTGATCTCCTTTTTCAGAGTACTGTAGTTTTCAATGTATAGATCTTTTACTTCCTTTGTCAGATTGATTCCTAAGTGTTATTTTCTGATTCTATTGTGAAGCATCTTCTTTGCTAATTTTTCCCTCAGTGAATTTGTTGTTTGTGTACAGAAAAGCTATAGATTTTTGAGCGTTGACTTGAATCCAGCTACACTACTTATATGTATATTGTTTTGTCACAGTCTGCATTCCATCCCAGAATCTGACAGACTTCAAATCATTTCATCTTTAATTTGTGTCTTCTAGGTGTACTCTGCACTATAAAGCTTTATGAGTGTTCAACATCTGTTATAAATCTATTATTACAGTACCATGTATTATTATATCTGACATTACTAACCTCAGCTCTCTAATAGTTCATCTGTTCGAGTCTACTTACTCTCAAATACCTTGGGAAAAACATATCTGTTACTAGCTTTACCTTTTCCAGAATGTCCATAGGATCACTGAATAGGCAGCTTTTCCAAACTGTCTTCTTTCATTGGTGATGCCCATCTACGATGCGCTATTTCATCACTAAATGCAGCTTCATTCTATGGATGTGCCGCCGTTTGTCCACCTATCTACTGAAGAGTATCGTGGCTGTCTCTATGTTTTATAATTTTGAATGGAGATGTTTTAAATACTGCACTTCAGTTTTCATGTGGACACAAGTTTCCAAATTGGTTGTGTAAATACCTACAAGCAGTAATGTTAGAACACATGCTAACAATATATTTAGTTTTATAATTGACTGTTTGTTATATTCCAAACAATAATAAATTAAGCTTCCAGTTGTCCTGCTTTCTTGTTATGATTGAGATTTCAGTCTATCATTTATCACCCTTTTGGCTAAGATCAACTGCAGATTTCAGCTGTCCTGAGAGGTGCATAATGGAGGGTGTCTAATTGCTTCAGTGTCCATTGTCTAATCCCTTATAATGTTAAGCAATCACATGCTTATTTTTCATGTTTGTATTTTCTTTGGTCAGTGCTTGTTGAGAATTTTTGTCCTTTTATCAAAAGAGTTTAGCATTATTAGTTTTGAATTTTGAGAGTTTTTGAATATTGCAAACAAGACTTTGAGCAGTAATGTAGCATATATTTTAGCTAAGTATATGGTTTATCTCTATTACGGCTATTTTCTTATAGTTTCATCACCACAGCCAGGCTTTCAAATTTTTAATAAAATATAATTGACTTATTTAATATACATATTAATTTTAATATTGTATGTAAATTCTCATCACCAAATTCATGAACATGTAGAATTTATTTTATGCTTCATTGTAGAAGTTTTAGTTTTGTATTTTAAATTTAAATTAGCATTTTGTGAAAAAAGTATGTTTCTTGTTTGGATGTTTTTCTTTGCTTGTGGACCCTTCAGTGTCCTAGCCTGATTTATAAACAGAAAATGCTTTCTCACTGAAATACTTCAGGGCTTTTTTGTCAGAATATATAAGATCTATTTCCATTGATCTATTTAGGGCTTTCTCTTCCATGAAGCTGTAAGTCCATTCTTTTAACAGTTTTATACTTTGTTTCAAACCAAAATAGTATTTTATTCTGTTTCTTATTGCGATAAAACATTAAGAGAGTTGTTTTATTATACTATCACTGGAATAGTTTCACCAAATCTTCCTAAACAGCTACATTCATTTCAACTTTGTGAAGGCACAAACACCAAGAATATATGCTTTTCTGTAAGTTTGTTTACCAGTTGAAAGTTTTTAACTATTTAACAGTTTCAGTAACTTGGTTCAAATCAAAGAGAAAAATATTTCTTTTTCAAATACAAGAGAAAATTTGGCCACCTCATAAAAAAATACAGTGATTAAATGTTTCTAGTGTTGCTATTGTGTCCTCTGTTCCTTTACATTTGTCCATATGTCTGTTTTGATGCCAGCACCATGCGTTTTTTCAGTAATTGTGGCTTTCTAACATGACTGGGAATCTAGGACTATGCTGCCTCCTGCTTTGCTCTCATTGTGTAGGACTACTTTTGCTATTCTGGGTTTCTTCTGGTTCCTTACGAATTTGAAGATTGTTTTATATACTTCTGAAAGGAATACTGTTGGCATTTTTATTGGAATTGCATTAAAACTCTGTGTTAGTTTTAGAAGTGTGGACATTTTAACTACATAGGTCCTGCCTATTTAAATAGAAAGATATCCTGATACTATCTCTCCATTTTCTGATGTCCTCTTCGATCTAATTTTTCAGGGTACTGTAAAACTTACTTTTGTTGTACAGGCCTATTGCTCCCTTGATTAGGTTAATTTTTAAATAATTAATTTTTCATAATGCTATTGGGAATAGTATTGTTTCTTCTATTTTTGTCTCAGTGGGTTAATTATTGCTGTACAGGAGAGCTATTGATTTCTATGTATTGATTTTATATCTTGCTAAATTACTGAATGTGTTTATTAGTTCAGAGTATTTTAGTGGCATTTTGAGTCTTTTGTGTAAAGGATCATGTCATCATAAATAATTGTAATTTGAATTTTTCCTTTCTTGTACATATCACTTTTCTTTTTTCTCTTCTCTGATTGCTCTAGCTAGTGATTAAAGTACTACCCTGTATATTGAACATGAGTGGTGCTAGCGAACATCCTTGTCATGTTCTGATTTTAGAGAAGAAGCTTTCAGCTTTTCTCCATTTTATGATGTTGACCATTGCTTTGCAATAAATGGCTTTTGTCAGAATGAGATAAGGTACTTCCGTATGTATATTTTTAGTGTATTTTTAAAATCATGAATGGATGTTGGATTTTTGTTACAAGCTTTTTCTGCATCTCTTGATATGATTGTGAGATTTTCGTCCTTTCTTCCAATTAGGTGGTGTATTACATGTATTTATTTGTGTATTTATAACTGTTCTTACATCCTGCCATGGGCTGGAGCCCAACTGGTCACAGTACATGATTTTTAAATGACTTTTTACATTGTCTTTGTCAGTTCATTAAAATGGATGTTCATTAAAAAGATTGGCCTATAGTTTTCTATTTTAGTTGGGTCCTTTTTTGGTTTTGTAATCAGCTAATGTCCACAGATGAGTTTGGAAGTATCATTTGTTTATCTTTAAATTCTTTAAAAATCTTGAGGAATATTGACATTATATCCTCCCAGGAAGTCTTGTAGTATTCAGCAATGAACCCACCAACTCCCGGATTTTCTAGTTTGTAGATTTATTATGACAATTTCTTCATCTGTTATTGAATTGTTTGTGTCTTCTTGTATCAGTTTTTATTTTTTATATCTGTCTAGGAATTCTCCATCTTTAAAGTTCCTTAAATTTTTTGAAATACAATTTTTACAGTAATTAGGAGTGATCTTCTGATTTTACCAGTGTTCATTGTGATTTCGCCTTTTTTTCACCTCTAATTGTAGTGACATGTGTTTTTCCTTTTTTTTTGGTACGTTTGGCAAAGGGTTTGTATATTTTGTTTATTCTTTCAAAGAACCAGGAATTGGATTCACATGGTATTTTGGAGTTCAAGTTCATGAATGTATTGCTCTGATTTTTATTTCTCTCATTTTTTTAAGTTTGCATTTGACTGTTTTATTCTGTTTTTTTTGTGGTGTATCATTATGTTATTTATTTGAGCGCCTCTGTTTTTATAATGTAAGAATTCACATCAATAAATTTTCTTCTTAGGATTGCTACAGACTTTGATATGTTTTATTGGCATTATTGTTTGCTTTTAGGAAATGTTTAATTTTAATTAAAAATTTCTTCTTTAATTTTGTTTGTGACCATCGTGTTTTTTATGTCCATTTGTTTGTAAAATTCCTTTTGTTGATTTTATGATTGATTTCTAGTTTCACTGCACGATGAGTCGACAGTATACGTGGGATGATTTTGACTCTTTTGTGTATTTCAGCAATACTGTCTTTGCTGGAGAGAGTTCCATGTGTACCTGAGAAGAACATATATTCTGTTGTAGTAGGGTAAAAAATTGTGTAGATATCCATGGAGTCTACTTGTTCAAAGATGTGGTTCAGCTGTGATGTTTCTTTGTTAATTTTTTTGTTTAACTGATGTGTCCATTTGTGCAAGTGGAGTGCTGGGTCCCCCACTGAAGTTATAGGTATCAATATTCAGTGCATATTTATTTATAATTGTTATTTATTACTGTTGAAAGGTTCCCTTAACTAAAATGTAGTGTCCTTGTTTGCCTCCTCTCTTCAAGTTTAGTTTGATGCTTACATTTTCTGACAATATAGTACCTCTGCTTGTTTGGGGGGGTCTTTGTGTATGAATACTTTCCACACTTTGAATTTTTAGTCTATGTATTTCTTTTTGGATTAGATGAATCTCTAGAATGTAATAATTACAGATTTTGTTTTGGGATGCAGTCTGCCAGTCTGTGTCTTTTAATTGGAGAGTTGAGGCCATTTACATTGTTAGAACTGAAATGTATTGATTTGTTTCTGTCATTGTGTTACTTTTTGATACTGACTCTTATTTTTCCCTATTTTTCCTTAACTACTTGCCTCACTTGCTGTATTTATTCAATCTGATCTTTTGGCTTTGTTTACTTTGTTGTCTCTGTCTAGTATCACCCTTTTTTCAAACTTAATTTTGTTGGTACACATTTCATATACATAAGGAACACATTCATCATAGGGGATTTGTACTTGTACACGATCTACCTTTGTTTTTCTTTTTTTCCTCATTTCCCTTCCTCACTTCAGACTTTCTTCCCCTCCTTATTTGCATGAACTTTGTTTCCATTATTTTATGATTGAATATTTTTGGAGTGTTGGCTAGTGTCCATGTATCTCGTAAGATATTCTTTGTCATAGGATGCCCTTACTTATTCATCAGTTTTAAAAGATAGTTTTCCCTGATGTGTTAGTCTGGGTTTTTACTTTATGGAGGTGTCCAAATAACATTCCACTCCAATCTTTTGTGACATTTTACGTTTGTGTTGAAAAGTCTACCTTAATCAAGGACTTTTTGGTTTTCTTCCACAGCTCTTAAGAAACTGTCTTTTCTTGGACATCTGGTATTTCAACTATGAGGTGTTGTTGATAACTCATTTTTTTGTTAGTGTAATTATGTGGTATCTAAAAGGTATCACTTACTAGCATATTTCCCATACTTGGAAACTTTTGCTATGATTACTGCAAACATATTTTTTAATACAAGTGTGCTGTCTTCTAATTTCTTTCTAATACCAGTCAGCCTAAGGTTGGTACTTTTAGCATGATTGAGTAGCACTGGGTGAATACTTTTTTGTTTGCTTACCTTTTTTAAAGTTCTGCTGAGTAAATCATCATGCATTTCCACTTTGTCTGAGAGATTTGAAAGGCTATCCTCACATTAGTCACTTCTGATGTCCATGAAATCTATGAAAGTCTTGAAATCTGGGATTTCTGATAAACACTTCTGTGGAGCCTGTTAGTTTGGTAAAGTTGTCATTCATGTTTCAAACAACTTTTGTCACCTCTTCCAAGTTTTTATTTCCTTCTCTCATTACATTATTGTTCAGCTTGGGTGATGGTTCCACTATCTCTTGGATTATGGCCTCTTCCACCTAGCTGAGCTTTTTTACTCTCTCTTTAATTGTTAGTGGTTACTCTGGGGTGTCCTCGAATGCTTGGTTTTCATTCTCTAATGCAAATATTCATGCCACTGTTATATTTATACCATTAGATTGGTGACCTGAAGGCGTGGGATACAATGAGGAAGAGATGAGAACAAATAATACAGAGGAATGGTTTCTGAAAAGGAATAGCTAAGAAACATGAAAAGAGGGAGCAGGTCAAAGCACGCAGGAGAAGGGTGTTTGAAAAGTAAAGTATGACAACAAAACAATGCCAATAAAGAAGCAAGAAGCAAAGGAAAAGAAAAGACTGAGAACAGCAAAAGTCAGACAAAACCAACAAAGACGACCCAAATTCGACAAAGAAGCAAAGATTCAGTAACTACTACAACAACAAAAATAGCAAGAAAAATAAAAACCTTCACCCAGTTGTTATAATATTAACCCACAGCTTCCACATAGCTCCCTCTACTCTGCTTTTGAACAGACAAGCAGGTCTGCTCTGTAGCCCAGACAATTGCTGGCTGAATACCTGAGGGCAACTGTTCTCTCGAGCATGGGTCTTGATGGCAAACTCTGCTCCATGAGTCTTGATTGCAAACCAGCAGGTGTTGGTCTAATATCCTTTTCTGTCCAGGGTGAACAGGTCCCAAAAACAAGGTACTCATGGATGAATAAAAAGTAAGAAGAAAAAGAAATACAACAGAGACAATGTCCTGGGATCAGGGGGCTTACAGTTCTTCTGACTGTAGCCCCGAATCACCTTTTCCATAACCTTTTTTTAAATTATTATTTTAAAAGTAAAAGAACAAAAACATATTAACAAACAGACACAAAGTAGCATAAGAATAGTACAATCAAAACTGAGTTACAGACAAGGTGACAGGGAATCAACAATGGGTGTTGCATTACATATTGATAACTTCGAAGTGTACACTCAGGAACACAGATATAGAAATGCAAAATTGATCAAACAATCAATCATCAACTATTCCTTACAACAAAGTGACATAAGTCAGTAGTACAACTATGTTAGATATGCTGCATATACATACATACTTACTTACATTTTTTCATATAATTTTTCTTTTTTTTTTTAAGAGTGAAAGAAAAAGAACTACATCAACAACAGAAAAAAGAAAAAAATATGGAAAGCATGAACAAAGAGACACAAAGCAGCACAATAACAGTACAATCAGAATTGAATTATAGACAAAACAACAGAAAACCAACAATAGTTGTTGCATTGCATATTGATATCTTCAAAGTGTATGCTCAGGATAACACATATAGACATACAAGATTGATCAAACAACCAGTCATCAACCATTCCTTACCTTTAAGTGACATAATACAATAGTAGAATCATGTTATCCATCTTGCACATATGTATATACTTACATACATACATACATTTTTGCCTCTTTCTTTTCTCCTTTCCCTCGTCCCACCTGGTTTTTCCTTCCTGTCTCTTAGTTTATATTCCCACCCTCAGGTTCTTACACTAGTGACACAATACATTGCCTGCACATGTACCTCTGATTTATTTTACTTATGAGTATGGTGTCCAATTGTGACCATTTGCCTACAAAGGCCCCAAATCTATCCCTCTTTATAGCTGAATAATATTCCATTATATAAAAATGCCATAGTTTTTAAATCCAGTCTTCTGTGGATGGACACTTGGGCTGCTTCTACAATTTAGCTATTACAAATTGTGCTGCTATACACATGGATGCACACATATCTGAGTGATATGATGTTTTCAGATCTTTTGGGAAAATACCCAGAAGGGGAATAGTTGGTTTGAATGGAACCTCTAGACCTAGTTTGCTGAGAAATCTCCAAACAGCTCTCCACAGTGGTTGCACTGATCTGCATTCCCACCAGCAGTGTAATAGAGTCCATATTTCTCCACAGTCTCGCCAGCATTTGTTATTGGATGATTTTCTTCATACTGGCCAGTCTTACTGGGGTGAGATGAAATCTCAATGTTGTTTTTATTTGCATTTCTCAAATGATTAAGGATGTGGACCATTTTCTCGTATATTTATTTGCCATTTGTATTTCTTTATCTGAGAAGTGTGTATTCATCTCAGATGCCCATTTCCGGATTGGATCTTTGAATTTGGACAGGTACATGTTTTTCAATTCTTTGTATGTTCTAGATAGAAGACCTTTGTCTGAGGGACAGCCAGCTAGGATTTTTTCCCAATTTGTGGGTTTTCTTTTTACTTTGCTGGTGATTTCTTTAGATGTACAAAAAAGAAAAGCCCAGGCCCTGATGGATTCACAGCAGAATTCTATAAAACATTCAGAGAAGATTTAATGCCAACACTCCTCAAACTCTTGAATGAAATTGAAAAGGAAGCAACTCTCCCTAACACATTTCTGGAGGCAAGTATTATACTGATACCAAAACCAGAGAAAGACCCAAACAAGAAAGAGTACTATAGGCCAATCTCTAATGAACATAGATGCAAAGATACTCAACAAAATACTAGCAAATAGATTACAGCGAATCATAAGGAAAATTATACACCACGACCAGGTAGTGTTCATTCCAGGAATGCAGGGATGGTTCAGTATTCGCAAATCAATTAATGTAATACACCATATCAATACAGCCAAAGACAAAATCCACATGATCATCTC
This sequence comes from Dinomys branickii, assembly GCA_004027595.1. Lineage (NCBI taxonomy): Eukaryota > Metazoa > Chordata > Mammalia > Rodentia > Dinomyidae > Dinomys > Dinomys branickii. Next base: position 29,180 of record PVLD010006702.1, read on the forward strand.
AATAGATGCAGAAAAGGCTTTCGATAAAGTCCAACATGCATTCATGTTAAAAACCTTAGAAAAAATAGGAATAGATGGCCTCTACCTCAATCTGATCAAAGCCATCTATGACAAACCAACAGCCAGCATCATACTAAATGGCCAAAAACTGAAAACTTTCACTTTAAAGTCAGGAATAAGACAAGGATGTCCATTGTCACCACTTCTATTCAACATAGTTCTGGAAGCATTAGTTAGAGCAATTAGACAAGAGAGAGAAATAAAAGGAATAAAGATAGGAAAAGAAGAAGTTAAACTATCACTATTTGCAGATGACATGATACTATACATGGAGGACCCCAAAAACTCCACAAGAAAACTCCTGGAATTAATTGACAAATTCAGCAGCATAGCCGGATACAAAGTCAACGCCCAAAAATCAATAGCATTCCTATACACAAACAACAAACAGACTGAGAGAGAAATTGAGGAAACCATACCTTTTACAATAGCAACCAAGAAATTGAAATATTTAGGAATCAATCTAACAAAGAATGTGCAAGATTGATTCAGTGAAAAGTACAGTACTTTGAAAAAAGTGATTGAAGAGGATTTCAATAAATGGAAAAACATACCCTGCTCATGGTTAGGAAGAACTAATATTGTGAAAATGGCCATACTACCAAAACTGTTGTACAGATTCAATGCAATTCCCATTAAACTACCGTTAGCATACCTCACAGATCTAGAGAAAATATGCCTTAAATTCATCTGGAACCAGAAGAGACCCAGAATAGCAAAAGCAATCCTGGGCAATAAGGACAAGTCAGGTGGAATCACAATCCCTGACCTGAAATTATACTACAAAGCTACTATAATAAAATCAACCTGGTACTGGCTATAAAATAGACCTGAGGATCAACGGAACAGAGCGGAAGATGCAACCATAGGGAAAAACCCACTCAGCTACCTAATATTTGACAAAGGGGTCAACCAAACTCACTGGAAAATAGATGGCCTGTTTAATAAATGTTGCTGGAAAAACTGGCTTGCCTCTTGCCAAAAACTGAAAATAGACCCAAGTCTATCACCATACACCAATCTCAGGTCAAAATGGATCACAGACCTCCACATTAAAACAGAAACTCTAAATCTATTGGAAGAGAAAGTAGGTAAAAATCTGGAAGACATAGGAGTAGGCAGAGAGTTCATGAACAAAAATGAAACTGCAAGGGAAACACTTCAAAGAATCAATAATTGGGACCTCATCCATAACCTTTTATTGAGATAAAACAAGGAGGCACCTGGGCCACTGGGTGGATAGTAACAATACAACTCAATTACCATAGGCATGAGACTTGACTAGATAGTTTAGTGTCCGGCACCAAGGCTTACAAAGCTGTTTGTCAGACTTCCTCCAGAACACAAGAACCTAGGTCCGGTTATACCTAAGGCAATACATTGAAAGATTAACTAAAGAAAGCCCTTCTCCACAAGCAGTGACCTCTTGCAGGTCACTGTGTATCTGCTTGTCTTAATCACCTTGGAGGGGTCAGCACTGTGGACCTCTCTCTTTTTTGCACAGACTTTTCTTAATAAACGGCCCCAAAGCCACCATTCTCCAGTTCTCTGTTCTTAGTTATCTGTCTCCACCCAGCCACAGAACTGGTAGCTGCTCTCTGGCTAGGATGAGGGCCCCTCTTTGGCAGCTTTAGAATTGTGTGGGTCTTCAGACCACCTCAGCCCTGTCCAGTTTTGGGGAAACGGAGAGTGCCCATTCTCTTCTTTCACCTGGGTACAGTGATTCTCCTGTCACAGATCTCCCCCACTGGACTGTTCTGCATGGATTTGCCACATAACAGCTTTTTCCTGCCCTTTTCATTCCCCACTAGAAGCTTCTGGGAGACCCCATGGGAGCCCTGCTAATAATGGGCATTATGGTCAGTGTTCCATGCTCAGCATCCCATTGTATGTTGGAGTGAGTGACTTTCTCTTCTGTGTTTGGCGGTGCTTCTTTCCCCAGTGCCCCACTTTTAGGTATTAGAGCACTGTTATTTGCTTGCCATGAGTTCTTCTTTCTGGTCACTGGGTCTGGCGTGCTATATTTTATAAGACATGGGGACGACTGGGGGACACAGGTTTGGTGTACTGGTGTTTACAGGAGGCAGGTGTGGGGGTGCATGGCAGTTCTGCTGCAATCTGCATTCCATGTCTCTGAATCCCCAGGTAGATACGTCTGACTTTGTCATCCCCAGTGAGGGGCACAGAGTGACTGCATGTGTTCCTTCAGCCAGGTGGTTACTGAAAGGCCAGCTCCCTCCTTCAGTCCAGTCTCCCAATGCTTTCGTGATTATTGCAATTTCATAGGGTTCGGGTTAGAGGGTAGAGTTAGGGGTAGGGTTGTGCTGCAGTCCTCCAACTTTGCTTCTCAGTACTGAATCGGGGGTTCTAGGAAATTTTCTCTCCACATAAATTCAGAATCAGTTTGTTAATATCCACATTATTACTTGCTTGGATTTCAATTAGTGTAACACTGAACCTATAGGACAAGTTGGGAAGAGCAGACATTTTCACAATACTATTTTCCCCATTCATGGACTTGGTTTGATTCTTTATTTACCTAGTTTGTTGAATTCTTTCAGTAGTGTTTCTACATGCCAATGCTATATATATTTGTTAGATTAGCAGTTACATCTTTTGTGTGTTTATGCTATTTTCAGTGCTATAATTTAAATTCAGATTCCAAAATTTCATTAAACTTTTAAAGGTAAGCAGTTTACTATAGTTCACTATTAGTTTTAGAAAATTTGGGGATTTTTCTACATAGACAAGGACATTACATGCATATGAAGACTTCGTCTATTTTTCTTTATTTTTCTTGGCCTTTTGCATTTCTGCAACTTCTGTTATAGTTCAATAAAAGGAGCTATAACAGCTTTCCTTTCTTCATGACACATTGAGGAGAACCTTACATTTCTCACCACTAGGAATGATATTAATACCAGGCTTTTTAGATACTACAGAAGATTTCAAGGTCTTTACCTGGTACTTCAAACATTTAATTAGTTGTCTTCAGTATTTAAATATTGGTCACTGTATTTATATTGGAAAGTGTATTAGCTTTCTGGTATTATGACAAAATACCTGAGAAAGTCACCTTATACAGAAGGAAAATTTTATTGATTTATTTTTATTGGTACATGTCTGTGACACAGAACAGATACATTCGTTTGAAATATACATATTATCTAGAGCATGTTTGATCCCCTTTCCCTCCCACCTTGCATTCTCTCCCCATCTCTAACTTTCCTCACTCATTTCCAAAAACTCTGCCTCCCTATTTCAGACCATCCCTTCTTTATTTTGGTCTTTAAATTATTTATATTATGGCTGTCTCATATAAGAGAAATCGTGTGATACTTAACCTTCTGTTTGACTTATTTCATTTAGCGTTATGGAATTCGCTTTCCTACAAGTGACTCAAATTTATCCTTCTTTATGGGTGAGTAGTCCTCCACTGTGTTTGTGTACATTTTCTTTTTGCATTCGTCTGTTGATGGTCATGTAGCCTGCTTTCATCATTCAACTTTTTCAAATTGTGCCTCTATGATAATCAGTATCCGAGAATGACCTTGCAGTGATGACTTTAACTCTTTGGGGAAGATACCCAGGAGAGGTATTGCTGAGTAAAATAACATTTCTGTTTTTAGTTTTTGGAGGAATCTCTATACTGATATCCATAGTGGGTGTGCTAGTATGTATTCACAACAACAGTACAGAAGGATTCCTTCCCTCTACATTTTTGCAAGTATTTATTGTATCCTTGAGGATTCCTATTCTTACTGGAGTAAGATGGAATCTCAGTGCTGTTTGATTTGCATTTTTCTAATTACCAAAGATGTTGAACATTTTTTCAGATACTTACTGACCATTTGTACTTCATTTGAAAAATGCCTGTTCATTTCAATTGCCCACTTTTGATTAGGTCTTTTGGGGTTTTTAGGTCAAAAATGCATGCTATTGTCAGAAAAATAGATGTGAAGGAAAATGTAATTGAAGACAAAAAAAATAACTCCATTCACTTTAGCCTTTGGTTTTGGCAGAGGGACTAGAACTCAAGTGCAGGAAGAAAGGCAGCCACTTTAACAAATTGTTTTTCGAAAATTGATTATCCATATGCAAAAGAATGAATCTCAGTCCCCGCTCTTCACTGTGTAGTAAAGTTTTGCTAGCTACTCCTCTGATAGACAACTAATATGTAAAATATATATCAAAAAAGGGTTATTTTTACTTACTGTTGCAGGTGTGAGAGCCAGCAGCCTTGTAGCCTGTCTTCTGAAAGGCTTTGAAAGAAGTTTATGCTTTCGTATGACTGACTTATCATGGGTGAAGTCTTACCCAGGTCCTGAGATATCCACAAGGTGTAAATATATGGCTTCTTTTCAATGGTGACAATCTCCTTAGCAATTCTTTGGCAGCATCTTTAAAGACACTGTTTTTCTGGCCAAACTGAAACTTTTCCAAAAATTTTTTCTGTGTTCCTCTTTTTTCCTGGTTCTCACATTAAGTATGATTAAAAGCAGTCAGGAATAAACAGGCTGCAGCCTGGATTCTGTGTTTCCTTAATGGCTTATTCTCCATGTTAATTAGTCTATCGCCTTCAAATTCACCTTTCCAGAATATCTATGGCATGGAAAAATATAGTCATATTCTTTGCCTGGGTTTAACCTTGGTCTCATTCCCAATGACTCTTCTTTTTATCTGAATGCTCATAAGCATGGTCTTTACTGTCTGTGTTTTTATCAGCATTCATCTTCTGAAGCTTTGCCAGTCTCCCATTAAGCTCCGCTTACAGAATTTTAGGTGTTTCTCCGTGGCTCAAAGTGCTTCCAAATTTTCCTGAAATCCAATTCCATAGGCTTCAGAGCCGCATCATCAGATACAACCAGGGTAACAACTATTTGGCTACTTGTAGTAAATTCAGAATGAATTTTCTGTGTTAGTCAGTTTTCCTTCCCTGAGACAAAATAGCTCATAGAATAGGACAAATTTATTTTTATTCACTCTTTCAGAGATTTCAATCATTGGTCACCTGGCCCTGTTGCATGGGGCCTGGGGGAGGTAAAGTACATCATAATGAGAGTGTATGGCACATAAAGCCCTGGTGATGACAAACAGAGAAATTAAGGGACTGAAGTCCTAAGGCGCCCTTAACTACCTAGCTTTTTTCCTTTACACTCCTCTGTACTAACCTAGCTTCTTTCCTTTACACTCCTCTACTAACTTTGTCTTGCCTCCTAATAGGGACACAAGCCTCACCACACTGGCCTTTTGGGAACATTCTGGATCGCCACTGCAGGTGAGAGTGTTCACATTTCTCCCGTATGGACATCAGACACCTGTAGAATTCACTAGCCCTGTTTGATTCCAATGGGTTTCCATTTTGATGCAAAAATAGTTTAACAATTTGCTGTTTTTCTATAAAACAGCTTTTAATGAGAATTAACATGACCATCAACTGGTCCTGAGTTTTGCTTTCAGTTTATCTGACTGCTCTAATTTCCATTCACCACTTTACTAGATTGCCTTTTGGCTTTGCTGGTTCTGAGCAACATTTTCCCTTTGACTTTCTGTTTGGTCTGATACTCATTCCTGCCTGCTCAATCAACCCGCCTCTTAGCAGCTTTATAAGCCTGTGATGGGGGCCATAAATCTAAATTCAAAACCTCAGCCATTTGAAGAAGACATCTGGTATAGAAGAAGAGAAAGGTATGGAAAATGAAATGTTAAATTAATTTATTTTGTTTGAGAATTGGTCTGTGAGTTTATTGAACATTTGCAGACAGGGAAAATGAGCAGATGGCAGATATGACAACTTGGTAAAGAAAAGACAATAATACAGTGTTACTTACACATCCAGGACTATAGCAGCATACATCATAGTAGCCTAATCTTGGACGCAGAGTATGTGTCCATCAGTGGACTACTGAACAAAGAAAATGTGGTATTTACACACAATGAAGTATTACTCTGCCATAAACCAAGATAAACTCGTGTCATTTGTAGGCAATGGATGTACTTTGAGACACAGAGGTTTAAATGTTGTGTGATTTCTCTTACACAAGAAACCCAAAGTATAAGAAAGAAAAATACCAAAAAATAGATAACAGGAAGTAGGGAGACAGATCTTTCTCAAATGGAAAATTATCCAAGAAATGGAAGGAGTGGGGAGAGAGGGGTGAGGAAGGTGAAGAAAAAGGAATTAAGGTAAGTCACACACAAGTACCAACTCCCCACAGGAAAGTTAATGTGTTCTACAAACGTACTACTAAAAACAAGCAAACAAATGCATAAATATGAAGTCCTCACGTTGTTAAAACAAAATTTTGGAAGGTCTGAGGTTTCTAACTTACCTGTAATTGAGATAATGAAGTCAGTGCAGAGCAGTTTTTCTCTTAGTTTGTGTTATGTCAAATGTCAAAATAACTATTTTCTTCATCAAGACAAAGTAAGAAAAGCCATCAAAGATAATTTACGATTGAAATAAACTTTTCAATAGAACTTTAGGATTTATTACATTCCTAATAATATCTTCTTATATATTGTTGATCCATCCACCTTTCACACTCTTTCCCATCCCTTTCCTCCCTTTTCCAGGGACAACTTGCAGGGAGGGACAGATGAGTGAATTGATATCACCCATGTCCACAGCTAGCTTTCGGGAAGATTCCCTGGTTTCCACTCCTCCCCTTACTGGGTTGTCATCATTGACTGCTGAGGCTGTCCTTGAGCCTTGCACCAATCACAGGCCTGTGCTTGGACTAATCACAGTCCTAAAGAAGCACTCGCCAACCAATTTTGGGGTTAGTCTAGGAGGATGCCTCCTGTGGTGTGACACAGGCTTTACTAAGATAGAGATTTGTTTGGTGCTCCTCTTAGTCGGCTTGTGATTTATTGCTTGGGTAGTGTGGGTGCCAAATGTCCTGTAAATCTACTCGGGATTCTTAGTTTAAATAATGTAGAAAGAGCGAATATCTGAAAACAGAGCAATAAATGAAGAGTTCAAGAGACCAGTGAAGACCAGAAGCAGAGGCCAATCAGGAGAGTTGACCTACGGGGTTTCAGTACTAGCCAGGACCAGAAGGCAGTGGTTGACAGCCACAGTGCCTTGCAGCTGCCTGTGTCCCCTGCTGGCATCTGGCATTATCCAGTGTCATCCTGAGACTTCAGGCCTGCTAAGCAGAGCTGAACTCGGCTGATTCATGATTACCATCTGAACTGAGCAAATCAACCCCAGATTAATTGTAATAAATGGTTTTTGAGTTGAGGGGAAAAAGAAAATATATCTCAGATTCAGAGGTTTGTTAAAATTCAATTTGATATGAATATATTTTCTTAATATTCAGAAGCTTTAAAAAGTAAGTGCAGATGAAGACTATTAAGAGCCAACAAATTATCTCAAATGGTTATGTAACATTTCTTTTTAACGATCATCCAACTGGTCTCAAGAGAATAAGAAATCCTTAAGAAATTGTAAAAGAAGTGGAGGGAAATTTTTATTTCTTCCTAAAATATCAAAGATCGTTGAACTGGAGACAGTGACAGTGCAATGGGACTCTGCTTTCATCTGTGCGCTCCTAAGATGAAAGGTCTATTTCCACTCCCCACCTTTCCGCCCAAGACAAATATCCACATTCCTGTTCGCATATCAGTACAAAAGTGGTGAGAGAAGGATTTAGGAGCAGGTGTTATTCCTCTCAGTCATTTTCCTGCCTCATAAACCACGGTCCTTTGTCTTGTCACTGCTCTATAATAGATGGCTCTCTGGTAAAATACTACTTAAGACAGAGTTCCACACCACTGCTTAGAGAAGGCAATTTTTCTCCTGTGTGTTGTGTACTTTCTTATGTGTTAATATGTCTTTTTTTGTAAGGGTGTTCAAACTACATATTTATGAGGACTGAGCAAAATTATCCTTTTTCTCCCTTTCAGGTTTTTCTTCCTCACTAATTGCTTGTAAATATTTACTCTTAATGATAGGCAAAATGTTAACTGTTTCCATGAGTTTCTAAAGTGTATATGCATTCAACAAATATTGATTCAGTTCCTTTAACGTAAAACTACAGGATACAAATTAAACATATAAAACACGTAAGTCAGTCTTATATTACCAAAGATCTAATATGAGAAAAAATGCAACAGGGCTATTATAAATGACTGTAGGCATATATATTTAAGTAGCTAAAGCAATAAAGTTTATAAAAGAAATTAAAATTTTCATACTTTCCGTGGAGTTAGCAGCAAGAGGTTATATTGTAGTGTTCTAGACCACTGAGTATACAGAAATGTTAGATAGAAATATAGGCAGTCAGACAGGGCTGGGCCCTTAAGGGAGCTAGTATGGGTACCTTGCAACTGTGGGAGAGAGAGGTACTTCTGGACCAGACCTCAAAACAAAAGATTAAACAAATCCACCCACATATCTCCCTAGGACATCAGGTATTGATATCCAAAATAGGTGCTAGATCCAGCCATCTCTGAAAAACATCCCACCTATGAGTGCACGAGGTTTTGGGGGGACATCTATACACAAGCTGTGACATTAGGCATTCAATAAGCATCCTTTGAAGCAGAGTGTAAGTCTTCCCTTTTTTGTGTTTTGGAAGCATTGAGGAGATAACATCAAATTAGTAGAAATTTAGTATTCTGGTGGCAAGAGTTCAAAGCATCAGCAAGATTATGCATGTAACCTGCACCAAGCTCATTAATTGTTGTGGGAGACCAGAGTATGATTCCTTAAATATGAAGGAATGTTGAGCTGGTGACAAATAAGAGGCATATGAAAGGGAAACCTCTATCCTTCCGCTACTTGCCAAAATCCAGGACATGGAGTTACATAAACAAACTCTACCCCGCTTAACTGCTGAAGAGCACTGTAGACCCTTAATGGTCTGGAGCTGATCCTAAAGATACCTACATTAGTGAGTTTTACTAAGGAACCTGTATTTGCTAGGTGGGTGCTGCCCCTCAGTTTGCTGTCAGGAGAGACTCAAAGTCTTTTCCTGTTTTGTCATTCCTCTATACATTCAAAATTCCGTGTTAAAGATGTTACATTAGATTAAATTAAAAGCCACCTCTTTGAGAACTGCTCATTTTCTAGTCGTCATGTAAATATGAAGTACATGAATTAACAAACTTGCTTTTCTCTTGTTAAATTGTTTTTGTGACTGGGATATATCCTGGAAAAGGGAAAGACCCAAGATCCATTACTGATGCCAGAATATTGACAGCGTCTGTGTGTAAGGTTAGGTATGGGCTGTCTATGAATTTATTCACTGTACCACTAAGATGCATTATATGACCAGTGCTTCATTTTTTATCTCTGATACTTACACAGACTTGTCTCTTATTTCCTAGGCATGAAATATCTCTATTCCTAATTCTCATTCAAATAGTTAATGATATGTAAACACGTTTTTAAATACAATAGGGGAACATGATATTTAAAGAATCCCTGCTGGTTTAAGTGACTCTTTTTTTAATTTAATGAAACGGTCAATGCTTGATCTTTCTAAATAAATTGCTTTAAATAACACACTGCCACTTTGCTTACAGATGAGCTTGGTTATTTCACTTGAACCTTCTTTTCTTCATAAATTGGAGAACATTTGAAAGTATTAGTAGCATTTTATTTCCTGCAAGGTGGAAAAAATGGTAGGCAGTAATCAGAGTCAAGAAATTTCATTTCAAGACAATATTTTTGTCAATTTTATCGTTTCCCTTAAAAAATTAAGCACTAAATTATGAACATTTTTTTTTCAGTTATCACCTTTGCTTCCATTCATTTTGTATAACACAAAAGTCTCACATGTTCCCTAAGTTTTCAAGGGTGAGAATGTATTATTTTGCAATTTTCAACTAATTGTAAATTTAATAAGCTTGCAATTACCTGCTATATATTTTTAACAGAGGAGGTGTTTTTGAAGACATTTTAAAAACATACTGAGTGAAAATTTTCTTTTGCATTTTTGTTAAAATTATTATAGAATATTTTCTTCTGTTTTATAATTCTATTTAATGAATCAACTGATTCATTTACATTCTCCTTTCACTTAGAATTGGAATATCAAAGAGTTACATTTAAAAGTTATTTTTCTCAAGTAGTAAGTAACACAATATTAACCCATCTCATCAAGTAAATGTTCTTTTCTATGAATAAATAATTGATGTTATAGTTTGGTATAACTTGTGTAGCAGTGAGTCATGGCTTGGTCCCAAGTGTGATGGTGTTGAAGCTATAGAACTTTTAACAGGTGAGGTCTACTAGAGATAATTAGGTCATAGGGACCTGAGTTTTATTGTAAAAGTAATGCTGTCTCATAAGAATTATCCGGTCTAGTATAAGTGGATAATTTCCCATGAGAAACAATTGTTGTAAGAGTAAGCCTGGACACTTCTTGGTCTCTTATTTCCTGTCATTTCATATCACCACTTCTTCCTTCTGAATGTGGCCATTTTATTTTCTGGTTTGTTTGTTTATATTTTTGCCATGTTGTGATGAAGCCAGGTGAGCGCTTACCAGATTCTGGTACCATGCTGCTTGGACACTCCAGCCACCATAATTATGAAACAAATACATCTTCTTACCTCCTTTTGCACAAGTGTTTTTATAGAGATTTTTTTAAAAACCAAAACAAAAGTGCCTTGACTAATACTTGGTTTATTGTACAGAACAGAAGACAGAAAACTCTTGGAGAACTTTAAAAATATGTTATATAAGCAATGAGAGATTCTTCATACAAAATGCTGTTGAAGCAAAAAAATTCACGTATTTATTAGCCACAAGAGATTACACAAGGTTGTTTCTATAAAGAGAGGACAGAACTCAGTTTGAGCTTAGTTCTACTGAGTTAAAGGATGGGTACATCTTTAAGGGCAGGATTAAGCTACTAATAGAAAAGTAAATACTAGCTGATGTTAGGGAGGAGGTTGCTCAATGGGAAAAACTTGGGATGTAGAAATGACAAGAGAATTTTTAAAGCTAATGCTCAATAGAAGAAAAAGTTAAAAAAAACCCTTACACTTATATTTTTGAAAGAATAGAGAGAGTTTAGGGATATCTCTGGTTAGGCCATCTGGATTCTGTGAGGGCCAGCATGAGAGGAAGGTCAGGGCCCTACAGCTAGAAGAAAGCCTCCCTTACCCTTAAACACGCTTCTATGAGAAATGTTTACACAACTTTGGCCAATACAGTCCTAAATTTTTCAACTATGCCATGCTGCAGAGTGACAATGTTTTTCTTGTATGCTTACTTTCATTCCCCTACAGAACTGAACTTAGTTGTTATGAAGCAATAAAAAAGGTGCATATATTTTTTAATTCTCACTCTAGCATATCCAACATTAGCTGTCAGTTGAGTGTTTAAGACAAATATGGAAGAAGACTATTTAGATACCATAGTACTTACAACATGACTATGACTGATCTATTTATTTTAAAAATAATTAACTATAAGTTAATGACAGTTTCACTGGCCCTTATCATAAATATTTGGACTTAATAGAAATGGTAAAATAAAAATAATGTGATGTTCTCTCTGAAATTTTTTCTATAACTTTTGCATAGAGTACATGATCAAGAAACCAGTTTTAAGAGATTGACATTTGAGAATATGAAAATTTGTACTCCATACTTGGAGAATCTGAGGTCTATTTCTGATTATTTTATTCTTTAGTTTTCCACTGTGCCTACATCTTCAGGTAAGTACTTTAAATAAGTAATCAAAGCTGAATGAAGTCACAAGAATTGGTCCTACCCCAATAATAGTTTCCAGGTGAGAAAAGGAAGAAATGCCCAGGGTCAGGGGCATGTAAGCATGGAGAAGAGACCATGTGAGACCAGAGCAAGGAAGTGGACCTCCGTAAACCAAGGAACACGACCCAAGACCCAAGCTTGCAGCATCTAGATCTTGGACTTTCAACCTCCAAAGTTATAAGAGATAAATTTGTATCACATATGCCATTCAAACTGTGGCATTTTGTTACGAAGGTCCAAGAAAATCTTTCCGTTTCACTTCTTAGCGTCAAATTATTGTAAATACTTTAAAGCAGGATCTGCATGCATACTGATATTTTCTCTTGCTTCTAATTTGTAAGTTACTCCAGATTGGATATGATATGGCAAATAAATTGCTATGAAATTATAACTTCAGTGATAACACTATAGATGCTTAATACTTTCATTCACATACAGTTTTTCTAATTGCCAAAGGAGACTCTATTAGAAATAACTGGCTAATAGCTATGAATGCAAAAATAACTAAAATAATATAGCTACACTAATTCTTATAGTTTTAGGTCCCAAGATAGGTAGCTTGCAAATCTCTCCCCAAATAATTCATCTTCTCATCCTTAACAGGTGTCATCTCTCTCTCAGCAGTTGAATTTATTAGACACACGATCTCCTTAGACCTGATCGTTCATTTCTCTAGCTGTCAAGAATATTCCCTGCTCATAGTTTAGAACTATAGCCCTCTCTATGAATTATTATTGTCTAAAAAGAGCAATTTTGCCTCAAGTTATGGGCCCTTTCAGAGTGTAGACAACATTATTTCAGTGTTGAACAGATCTGTAATGAAAAGCCTAAGCCATTATTCTTAGTTTAAGACCACTATAAAAAGATGCTTATATAGGCCTGCAATGGAGCTCTGCCCGGCAAAACTTTCCAGGGGAAGGAACCCAGCCTCAGGATGCCATTAGAGTGGCTGTGCCCATGAGACTTTCCCGCAAGGAGGGAGCCTGGCTTGGCAGCGCCACTCGAGCAGCCTTTTGAGCCGACCTCTGGTCAGTTAAGGCCCATGCTGGTTCTCTGCCCAGTGAGACAACATTCTCCCACTATCACAGGTGTGGTCTGAGCCTGGCACCCCAGCAACTGCCTGGAGTTCCTCGGCCTGGTGATTCACAGTCTGCTACCATCCTGGGATGTAGGTTAACTAAGGTCACTAGAGTCCTTCATAAGCAGCCTGGGTAGTTTGTGGCTCAGCACTTTTCATCTGACATACAAAAACGACAAAACAGAGGAGCAAAATGCAGCCTCAGAACTCAACTCCACCCAGAACAAATCCAGGAAACAATGATATAGGAGAACTAGGAAACCACATACCTGCAATTTCTGAAATGATTGCATCTGAAGTAAAGAAACAACTCCATCAAGCATAGAAGAGATTATATCAGAAATAATCTCTCAGGCAAAATAAGAAGTGAAAATAATAATGGAAAAAATGCTTTGCACATATAGAGAAGAAACAGATAAAAGAATAGAAGAACATAGGAAACAAATGGAAACGTTGCATGAGTAATTTAGGAATGAATTACTACGCGTGAAACAAACTCAAAAGAGATTTCCAGGAAATGAAAACCTCCACTGAAAGCTTGCAAAACTTCTTGAATGAAGCTAAAGATAGAATTTCAGATCTTGAAGACAGCACGGCAGCTAGCCACCATGAAAGGAGGGACCTCTTAAAGTCATCAAGGGTCCAGGAAAATCAATCCAATGGCTACAAGACGAGGCAAAAAGAAATAATGTCTGAGAAACAGGAGTCAATTAAACAGCAGGAGGCAACACAAATGATATAAAAAGAATATTTGCAGAAATAATAGCAGAATATTTCCTAAGCATGGTAAAAGATACTGATGTGCCATAAACAAGGCATATACAACCCCAATGAGCCATAACCCAAATAAAACCACACCCAGACATATCACAGTCAAGATCCCAGACATCTAGCAAAGGAACAGAATATTAAAAGCTGCTGGACAAAAGACAGATGACCTATAAAGGAAAGCCCATCAGAGTCACAGCAAACTTCTCAACAGAAACGATGGAATCAAGAAATGCTTGGAGCGAGGTATTACAGATTTGGAGACAAAACAGTTTCCAAATAAGACTGATGTATCCTGCAAAACTATCCTTCAACTTCAGTGGAGAAATAAAATATGTCCATGACAAAGAACAACTGAAGAACTTCATGAGTGCCAAACCAACATTACAAAAAGTACTAAAAGCTATTCTAGATGGGGAAAAAAGAGACCACAATCTCAAGAACAACAACAGAAAGGAACCCTCAAGCAGAACAAACAATTAAACAGCCAAGTAGGAAAGCAACAACAAGTAAATAGCATGACAAAAATAAGCCAATGTATAACAGTTATAACCATTAATGTAAATGGTCTCAATTCACCAGTCAAAAGAAACAGATTGGCAGATGAATTAAGAAACAAAATCCAACGATATGCTGTATGTAAGAAACATATTTTACTCAAAAGGAAATCCAGAGACTGAAAGTTAAAGGGTGATAAACCATTCTCTATGCATCAGGTTCCCAGAAAAAAGCAGGGGTAGCTATTATGTTTGCAGACAATATAAACTTCAAACCGAAAACAATCAAAAGAGATAAAGAAGGCCACTACATACTTGTTAGGGGAAAACTGCAAGAGGAAGAGATAACAATCCTAAACATATATGCACCAAATACTGGAGCATCAAACTTTAAAAGTCAAATCTTTTTTTTTTTTTTTTGTGGTACTAGGGATCGAACTCAGGACCCTGTGCTTGCCAAGCAAGCGCTTATTCCACTGAGCTATATCCCCAGCCTAAAAGTCAAATCTTAACAGACATGAAAAACCAAATAATTAATAACACTGTTGTAACAGGGGAACTAAACACTGCTTTGATGCAAAGAGACAGGTCAACTGGACAAAAAATTAGAAGAGAAATAAGACCTGAACAAAGGTGAAAACAAATGGACTTAGTAGATGTATACAGAGTGTTCTACCACACAACATCAGAATACACATTTTTCTCAGCTGCACATGGGACTTTCTCTAAAATAGACCACACTGTAGCCCACAGAGCATACCTACATAAATGCAAAAGGACTGAAATTATACCATACATATTGTCTGACAACAGTGCAATTAAATTGGAAATTAATTACAAAGGGAATATGAAAAACTACATAAAACTTGAAAATTAGACAACAACCTCCTGAACAACCAATGGGTCACAGAAGAAATTAAAGAAGAAATTAAAAAATACCTACAAACAAACAAAAATGCAAATACAACCTACTGGAATCTGTGGGATGCAATGAAAGCAGGCCTCAGAAGGAAATTTATAGCGATAAACTCACACATAAAGAAGAAAGAGAGCAAATAAATAGCCTAATGCTACACCTCAAACTTTTAGAAAAAGAAGAAGCCAAGCCAAAAGCCCAGAAAGGGAGGAGATTATAAAACTCAGGGCAGAAATGAATGAAATTGAGACAAAGAAAACACTATAAAAATAAGTGAATCAAAGAGTTGGTTCTTTGAAAGAATAAGTAAAATTGATAAACCCTCAGCCAATCTCATCAAAAAAAGAAAGGAAAGAGCTCAAATTCTTGCAATAAGGAGTGAAAAGGATGAAATCACTACAGATCCCACAGAAATTCAAAAGATCCTTAATACCTACTTTGAAAATCTTACTCCCATAGGAAAGAAAACTCAGAAGAAATGGACAGATTCCTAGAAATGTAAAAATTACCAAAATTCAATCAGGAAGACATAAAAATCCTGAAAACCCCAATATCAATTAATGAGATTGAAAATGTCATTAAAAACTTGCCAACAAAGAAAAGCCCAGGCCCTGACGGATTCACAGCAGAATTCTATAAAACGTTCAAAGATTTAATGCCAACATTCCCCAAACTCAGTGAAATGGAAAAGGAAGCAATTCTCCCTAACTCATTTCTGGAGGCAAGTATTATACTGATACTAAAACCAGAAATGGACTCAACCAAGAAAGAGAACTATAGGCTCATTTTCCTAATGAACATAGCTGCAAAGATACTCAATAAAAAAGTAGCAAATAGAATGCAGTGAATCATAAGGAAAATTATACACCATGACCAGGTTGGATTCATACTAGGAATGGAGGGATAGTTCAATACTCGCAAATCAATTAATGTAATAGACCATATCAATAGAGCCAAAGACAAAAGCCACATGATCATCTCAATAGATACAGAAAAACCTTTTGATAAAGTCCAACATGCATTCATGTTAAAATCCCTAGAAAAAATAGGAATATATGGCCTTTTCCTCAATCTAATCAAAGCCATCTATGACAAACCAAGAGCCAAAATCATAATAAATGGACTAAAACTGAAAGCTTTCACTTTAAACTCAGGAACAACAAAAATATGTCCAATGTCACTACTCCTGTTCAACACACTTTACATGCAAGACATCAAAAACTACACAAAAAGACTCCTTGAATTAATTGACAAATTCAGTGGAGTAGCTGGATACAAAGTCAGCACCCAAAAATCAATAGTATTCCCATACACAAACAACCAACAGACTGAGAGAGAAATTAAGGAAACCATACCTTTTACCATAGCATCCAAGAAATTGAAATATTTAGGAATCAATCTAACAAAAGACGTAAAAGATCTATTCAATGAAAACTACAGTACTCTGAATAAAGAGATTGATGTGTATTTCAATAAATGGATAAATATTCCCTGCTCATGGTTAGGAAGAACTAACACTGTGAAAATGGCCATACTACCAAAATTGTTATACAGATTCAATGCAATTCTCATTAAACTACCATTAACATACATCACAGATCTAGAGAAAACATGCCTTAAATTCATCTGGAACCAGGAGAGACCCAGAATAGCAAAAGCAATCCTGGGCAATAAGGACAAGTCAGGTGCAATCACAATCCCTGACCTAAAATTACACTACAAAGCTATGGTAATAAAATCAACCTGGTACTGGCTAAAGAACAGACCTGAGGATCAATGGAACAGACTGGAAGTTGCAGCCAGAACCACAAACACACTTAGTCACCTAATATTTGACAAAGGGGCCAAACAAGCTCACTGGAAGAAAGATAGAGTCTTCAATAAATGGTGCTGGAAATATTGCCTTGCCTCTTGCTGAAGACTGAAATTAGACCCAAGTCTATCACCATGCACCATACTCAAGTCAAGATGGATCACACATCTCAATATTAAAACAGAAACACTAAATCTATTGGAAAAGAAAGTAGGTAAAAATCTTGAAGACATAGGAGTAGGCAGAGAGTTCATGAACAAAAGGGAAACACTTCAAATAATCAATAAGTGGGACCTCATCTTACTGAAAAGCTTTTGCACATCTAAAGAAATCACCAGCAGAGTAAAAAGAAAACCCACAGATTGGTAAAAAATCCTTGCTGGCTGTCCCTCGGACAAAGGTCTTCTATCTAGAACATACAAAGAATTAAAAAGCATGAACCTGTCCAAATTCAAAGACCCAGTCCAGAAATGGACATCTGAGATGAAAACGCACTTCTCAGAGAAAGAAATACAAATGGCAAATAAATATATGATAAAATGTTTTACATCTTTAGTCATTTGAGAAATGCAAGTAAAAACAACATTGAGATTTCATCTCACCGCAGCAAGATTGGCTAGCGTTAAGAAATCATCCAGTGACAAACGCTGGCAAGGTTGTGGAGAAATGGGATCTTTTCTCCCCTGCTGGTGGGAATGCAGACTGGTGAAACCACTGTGGAGATTGGTTTGGAGATTCCTCAGCAAACTAGGTCTAGAGGTCCCATTCAGCCCAGCTGTTCCCCTTCTGGGTATTTTCCCAGAAGATCTGAAAACATCATATCACCACAATCTATGTGCACCCATATTTATAGCAGTGCAATTTGGAATAGCTAGATTGTGGAAGCAACCCAAATGTCCATCCACAGAGGACTGGATAGAAAAATGGTGGCATTTTTATATAATGGAACATTAATCAGCTATAAAGCAAGACAAACTTGAGGCTTTTAGAAGCAAATGGTTACAATTAGACACCATACTCATAAGTGAAATAAATCAGAGGTACATATGCAAGAAACATATTGTATCACTAATGTAAGAACCTGAAAGTGGGAATATAAATTAGGAAGTATGAAGGAAATCTGCTCCAAAGTAAAGAGCAAATGGGATGAGGGGAAGGAGAAAAGAAAGAAAGGGACAATTATGTATGTATGTATGTATATGCAGTATGGCTAACATGGTTCCACTATTGACTTACGTTGCTTTATGGTAAGGAACAGTTAATGATTGGTTGTTTGATCAAGATTGTATGTCTGTGTGTGATTTCATGAGCATATACTTTGAAGTTATCAATATGTAATACAACTATTTTTAATTCCCTGTCAGTTTGTCTATAATTCAGTTTTGATTGTACTGTTGTGCTACTTTGTGTCTTTCTTAATTTTTTTAACTTTTAAAAACAAAAAAGGCGCCTATATATAAAATTGTTTCAGAGCCAATATATTACAGAATAAAATAACACAAACAGAAATAAATACTAAAAATATTCCCCAAACTAAAAATTGGTAATAAAAATTATCATAGGTAATCAGATTTAACAAATAGCTCACACTCTCATCAGTTAGTCAGAAAGACTGTACTTGGGGTATTTATATTCCCTGAAAATTATAGTAGAGAAATTACTAAAATCTTTTTAGTAGTAAATTGAAGTGGGATGTGATTGGATGCTTGAAAGTTGTCAGAAATTGAGAAGGTTGAGGGAAGCAGCTACTTTAAGGACTGTAGGATTAAGTAATCCTTTATAAAGTTTAACAAATATAGCAGAAAAAAATTTAAGCCTGAAAGAGATCAATTTAAAATGACTAAGTAAAGCCAAGCTATCTTTTTGGTAATCTATAAAAAGACTCCAATATCCTGCACTTGGAAGACAGAAACAGATAAAGATAAAGCCCCAAATTTATTATTAGGACATTATTTCTCTAGAAGCCTGTATTTTCAAGCCATGAGAACCTTATGCCAATAATGACCCTGATTTGGAAGTAGCAGAACTGAGACTTGGCATGGTGATACATAGGTGCTGTGCTTAGAAAACTTTAATATCTGCATCCTGCCAATGACTCTGAACCTGCAGAAGCGTTCTACTCTTTCCTAGAGGATAGCACTTCCTCTTGCCTGAAGATGACCACAGGCCAATGTATACTACATGGCTTCAGGAGGGTACACGAAGTACTGGAGCTGCTGGGTCAAGAGAATTGGAATGTAAAAGTGGAGAGGAGACATTAGTTAAAAGGGCTGACTCTGAACGCCGTGTTGCACAAGACAGCCAGAGAATTATAAATTACCCCCCAAATTAAGGAAGGTACTAGAGAATGGAGGATCAGCATCACTGATAATTGCAGCATTAATGTCCCCTATAGGACAGGGTTGGCAGGACAGGATGCTTTGACAGAGTTTTCATCCTTAGCAGTGTTGGGAATACTGAAGGAATAGAAGCCAGTTGCAATATTTAGCCATCAGAAATAATTTCAGTGCAATAATTATAATGAGAAGCAAAGCTAAACAGGCAAAAGGGGAACAAAAATGCGAATAATTTGTGAAGAAAAGTACCCAAAATAGTGGTTTTTGGATCACAGTAGATGGGAGAACAAGAAGGATATCACTTAAACAATTAAAGACAAGATAGAATGAGTGTGTAAGAGCCAGAAGGTGGGCACTTGAAGTCAGTCTTTTATTTGGTTTCCATACTTGAGGGAGTTGAAAAATAGCATCACCTTATTTTAGGAAGGAGCTATACAGTATGCTGAAGGCCAAGTGGATGTCTTTCATGTGAACTCCAAATCTATGCTATTGAGCCAATGTCTTCTAAAAATACTCCATTGTAGAAGTAGAAAGGGTTCGTGTCAATTCTGAAGACCTAACATAACGGAGAGCTTGTGGTCCTCAGCATCACTGACTTCATCTTTCTCCTACAAAAGTACAATAAACACAATGAGCAACAGACTCTCATAAACGTTGCTCAGTTATAGCACTAATTTTCTTTATTTCACCTGAATTTCATGCCTCAACAAAGCGATGCTCATTTTAATTGATAATGCCACTTAGGTAGATTATATACTTGTAGGAAAATTAATTGTACCATAGAAATTTTTATCACTTATTTGGGATTGAACTAATTTACAAATGAATTGGATATCTTCTTACTCAATATTTTATGCTTTTCACTCTTACATTTTCAGTTTTTTTTTCTTTTAATGATTTTTTCATTTGCTAGATTTTTTCACTACCTTAGTGTTTTCTTCCTTATTCTGCCAACTTGAAAAATAACTTGTACCACATACTCTTCCATTTCATTTTTGATCCTGTGTAGTAACTCTAATGAGCATAGTTCTGTGAACTTATAAAATAGACTTTTCTTTATTATTCTGCAAAAGAATGACTGACAATATGGCAAGACATATCTTGAGAACAATAAATCAGTTTTACAGGCCACATGTGTAATCAGTGCACTATCAAAATAATCTACATATTATGACATAGTTGCAATAGTTACATTTTGAGGACCATAAAAAAAAAGATAAACGACATGGACATGTCTCTTCTAGACACTTGATAAAATGCCAGACTTTCATATAATGCTCATAACATGACAAAGACTAAGCATGAGTTCTTTGAGAATATTTACCTTGTAAAGAATGAATAACATCCTGGAATGCTGAAGGGGAAGGATCACAAGTTCACGCCCAGACTGGGTAACTTAGTGCCTCAAAATAAGAAATGAAAAGGGCTGAAAATTTACTTCATTGTGAAGGCCCTGGGTTCAATCTCAAGTAAGACATACACACACACATGCACACACACACCAAAGTGTGTGCCTGCACACACTTCCTGTTAACTATGCCCCACCTATTTATAATTACAGGAAAAGAATAAAAAGAAATCTGTATTATCCAATTAAGCAGGTTGCTTCGTTCTGAGAATGATAGAGGCACAAAGAACAGTCAGTTCAGTGATTATTAAATTACATGAAGAATGATTCAACTTGTACATCTGATTTGTTGTAACTACTGCAAATAATTAAAGAAGACAAGATAATATCATAAGCAGGTTAGACGTATGAGAGTCTCTTAGCAAAAAGAACAATTCTAGTGAAATGGGCCTAAGGAACCTAATTAAACTTTTAGAATTGCAAATCCAACTCCTAATAAAATTGCAGACTTTTCTCTGATTACTAATGAGAAACCTTCTGAGTGATTTTTCAAAAAGGTTACTTGTTAATTAGAGCCATGTAGAATTGTGTCTATGGCATTCAAAGTCTAAGGAAAGTGTTATTACATTAGAATGGTTGCAAGGACTGGAATTACAGGAACGACCCAGCAGCCGCTATTAGGTGATGAATTTAGATGCACAAAATTTAGTATACAATTGGTTTTACTAGGGTGAAAGTATAAAATGTTTTGTAAAATAAACTTTATGGAGAGGAGCATTCCTTTTGCTTATCACAAACTGAAATTATAATGGTAGAATCATTTCTGACTTGGCAATGATCATTTGTCATCCAGTAACTTTTCATGTTTAAAAAAATTGCAAAATGTGTTTAAAACCCTAAACCTAAGACACACAAAAATAGAAGAGCAAGAGGGAGCAGAGGTCCCACTGACACCCAAGTACAGTTTTATTCCAAGGTAGCTGTAATTTTTGAAAACTGTTAAAAATGAATTAAAGTTGTATCATTTCATTTTCATATCTTCGTGATCACTTTGCAAATGTATCTGTTACTGAGAAATTTTTGTAAGGAGGTTAGTGTGATGGAATAATTTGTGTCTCCTTGAAAATTCATAAGTGGAAACAGCCCACACTGGGGATGTGCTTGGAGACATGACCTGTAGGGAGGTAACTGAGGTTAAGTGAGTTTAGAAAGACACGGCCCTCATCCACAAGGACTGAGATCCTTATGGGAAGAAAGACACAAGCATACACGCGCAGAGGCAAGGCTGCCACAGCCACGGCAAGTAGGGGCTGTCTGCATCCAAGAAGAGAGGCGTCGAGAGCCACTACCTCTACTGGCTCCTTGACCTTGGGCTTCCAGTTTCAAGAACTGCAAAAAAAATTTCTAGTTTTAAAGCCCTCTACTCCATGATGCTCTGTTACTGCAGCTCAAGGAGACTAAAACAGATGTGAACTAACAGTCTAACTTGGTACTAATTTCTTAATGGAAATAAATTTTTTTCTGGTGTCTGAAATTTCTTATGTGTTGGAAGTTAAATGGCTGTGTTATTGAGAATTCTTACACAAACAGGCTCGAGGATTGGCAATGTTCAAAAATATATTCAACGTGACCACTTCCTGTATCCTTTTCATCTTGGCAGTTTGGTCAAAGGCCTCTGAGTTTGTCTGCAGTATTCATTACAGTGACTGCAAAGCTTTTGCTAAAAACTTATCTTATTCAAATGAATGAAAATATTTCCCAAATTCCTTATTTGAAAGTTTTAATAGAGTTCTTAAAAAAGACCAAAAATTCTAATCTCCTTTCAATTGGCTCTTGAGATATGCCTCTGAGAAGGAGCATGAACTAACAGTAACACCTAAGAGCTTCATGGTCTGCACTGATTTTTGCCAGTACCTATTACAGAGACACCGAGTTAAGCACCCAATGCTAATGAACCTGATAAAACTCCTGACAGTTAACAACATTTCTCCCAGATATTTGTCTGTACTTTTATTGTCAATAAACAGTAATACAGACATAGCAAACTAGATATGTTGCCAAACACTAGAATATTTCATCTGCATAAAGTTTCTAATTATTTTCAAGCAAGAATTTTAATGTTGCAAATGAATCATTCACCATTAAAAGAATACTGGTACCTTGAGACCTTTTAAAGGGGCTTCTAAAGCAGGGAATTGTTTTGGACAGCATTTTGGTGAACATAATAAACACCAGTATCTGATCGGATTGAAACACTATCTGTGTTCCTATTTATGTAAATCAGTAGTCTAATGATCTCAAATGATTTTTACCCTCTGCCCCTACCTACTTTCCTACTAAAAATACTTATATGTACTAAATTTTCAAAAAGGTGGGCACCGAAGTAGATTAGAACCTCTTCAGAAGACTTCCTTGGCATTTTTATCTTGAGTCACAGTGTGGGGCGGCCTTCTAAAGAAAACATATCTACAGTTTAGCTGTTGCTGTTATCCAAAAAGACCTGCTGCTGTATCCCTCTTTGTGAGATTTGTGTTTTACCAGCGGCAAAGCATTGAAGATAAACACTTGTGCCTTTGGTGTTCTTCTCAGAAAATTATCCTCAACATCCACATCATCTTTACCTTTTTTTTCTTCATTATTTTTGGTACCAGGAATTAAACTCAGGAGCTCGCACTTGCCAGGTAGGCGCTGCACTGCTGAGCTGTATCCCCAGCCTCCCATCTTTACCTTTTGAATCCTCTTCATTCAGAAGTCAAACAAGATTTCCTATCAAAGTGAAAGATTTGTCCCAAAACTCTTAACATTTTAATTTCAACCCCACTTAATAGCTTTGCTCTTATTCAGTAGTAAAGAACCTACATGGCAACCAAATATGTTACACAAGTCCAGATCACTTGATACAATTATCAAATATTACTTTGTCTTCTTCAAGGAAATGATATTAACAACTTCACATCATTGTAAGGGTAGGCTTTAGTCACTGTATTGCTCATGAAAGGTCTTCTACATCTCTTTGCCCCCCTGACACAAGTTACAGCATATTCTTGATATGTTTTTCTAGATCACAGGCTGTAGTTTTATTTAAAGATTCATCAAATTGACCAAAAATTTTACTGAGTATCTGTAATAAGCCTATTAGGCAAAATGTCCTCTATAGGAGAAAGGAGTAGATAAAATGAATGCCATTCCCATTTCAATTACCAAAAGAAAACTGTAAGCGCCTCAAACAGATTTAACAATCTGGGAGTGTAATGAGTATATGCTATTTTTAATCAATATTTCCCTAAAGCATTAAGCACAAAGAATTCAGTAAGTTCTCATTGCACAAAGAACATATATATCAAATCATCATGTTTTACATTTTGATTCTATTCAGTTGATTCTATTCAATCTTCACTTTTCAGTTAAATATTATAAAATAAAAATGAAAATGAGTTCATTTTGACTGGGTGAAAAGTACTGTAATCATTTTCATCAGAGTGTGGACTAATTTAATCATCATGCAGGTTGGCCACATAGATAGATAAGAGGTGGAAAAGCACGTTACCTCCCAGCCAGCCAGCTGTGTGTGATGGATACAGCCCTCGTATGTAAGCACTCTGCAGTAAGGCAAAAGGTTGCAAAACCTATTTAATTACAACTTTTCTACTTTTGCTCTTTCCTCCTCATTTTATTCTAATGGACTTCAGTGTAATTATTGCTTTCACATATAATACATGAAAAATATATTATCATGAGTTATTCCTTTCTCTAAAGATTTAGGTTTCCAGTTTCAGTAGAGTTTAAAATGCACAGGCTAATAATTATAGATTCAAATTCTTCTAAAATTGTAACTTTATCTTGGGGGTCACCTATTCTTCTAGAGCGATCTATGGAAATTCTGTGAATATTTAAGTACATTTGTTTATAAGTCTTTTTCTAAAGAAATAATCAAAACATTCCTTAAACTCTTAAAGAATATCAGTGCATTGCTCCAATACATAGTAGTTACTTCCAGAGTTCAAAGTGGAAACCAGATGCCATTTTTAGAGATTTAGGTACAAAGTATTAGTTCACCCAAGCCAATGAAAGCCATGTACAATACCATTCAATGGCTTGTTGACAAAAGATGTGTTTCCATGAGCATTTAAGATTTATTTTTTAAACTGTACAGAGGAAGAAATATTGGAAATTCAGATTAGTTGTTTCACTGCAGATTTAAACGTCAGAAAATAGTGACCCTAAGACTGAGGTGGGAGGATCACAAGCTTAATCCCAAACTGGGAAATTTACCAACTTAACAAGATCCTGTCTCAAAAAATGCTGAGGAACTAGCTCGGTGCAAAAGCCCTGGGTTCAATCACCAATAGAATAAAAGAGAAAAACAAGGATTTTAATGATTCCTTTACAGCGTCTATTAAAGAATGAAGAGTCAGGGTTTGTCTACTGTACTTTCTCCACACTTCTTGAGTCACCTCTAGTTACTGGTAACAGACTGCAGAGCATCAGAACAAAACTGTTTTAATTGGAGGAAGGACTTTCTTTGTGAAATCTTTGGAAAAATCTTTCACCATTCTGCTACTACTTTTAGAAGGCAAACAAATAGTGAGCTACAACTGCTTATTTCAACTGGGTATGAGCACTTTGGTTTTCACTACAGATAATGTTCTGCAGGACAAAAAAGAAAAAGAAAAAATATGCTTGGAGAATATCATCACTGCTTTTAATTGGGGTATAGTTGATCAGGAAGACAAAAGGGGAATATTGGCCCTTCATTGATTAGAAGCATGATCTTTCTATCTCTGCTCAACATGAAAATAATTCTCATTTTCAAAGTTACAGATATTTATATGGCAACATCAAGGTGTGCAGGGAGATAAGCATAACCTTTGAGAAGACAATTCAATTTAACAAAATTTTTTTAAATGCCACTGCATTGACTTTTCCTACTGCTAAGTTGTAAATATGGCATGTGAACATGTGTGTTTGGTTTCTTGATAAAGCTACAAGATTGTACAGATGAATATGGCTGTTCTGAAGAACTTACAAGGTTAATGAAGGAATATATAACTACAAAAGGCTGATATGCTATGCAGTTGTAAGGAAACAAGTTTGTTACAATACTATAGGCTACCTTCAAAAGTAACAATTGTGGTGGCCTTATTAGCTCTGGTAACTAATAGAAGGATAATGAGTTCATAAAGGAGATAATGCAAAGATCTTGAGGAATAAACTGGACTTCATCAAGAATTCTGTTCTACTGGAAAAAATACTCAGAGATAAGGGCAACAAAATCTATCAATAGCTAAATTTTTATGTCAAGCAATGGCATAAATGGCTAAAAGCAGATACTAAACAAAAATATTCTATAATGAGAATGTACATCTCACAGGGCAAATTACAGAGACGAGCTATACTGAATTCCAAAGACACTATTGGCCTGACCGACCATGAAGATCTATGTGAGGTAGGCACTGTGTGACATGGAAAATGCCCGAGACCCATAAGGTGAATCTGGGACCAAAGCTGTACCTAAGAGCCACCAAAGGTGGAAATGTCCTGTGTCACCAACTCTAGGAGGCCTGAAAGCTGGTGGAACTGCTTTATTTGACTTTGTGGGGCCAACCCTCTGTACTAACAGTGTGCAAAAATATTTCTGTGCTGAAAGTGTAGTTGAGATAAACTAAGAAGATAGGTAGCTGTTTGCCACAAACAAAGTAAATTGCTGATCCAAATGAAGTAACAAACTTATTTTATTACTTTGTTGAATGGGGAGCAACCAGCAGGGTAGGGATAGAAAATGATAGTCTAAAGGAAACTTCTTTGCTCATTACTCTTCTTGCATTTTATATTAATTCTTTAAATATACAGGCAGTATTAGCTTTTATGCCAGTCTTTATTGTCACCCAGCACTGGGGAAGTTTAGAACACACAGAAGTTCAGAGAAGATATTGGACACCATGAAATTAAATACTTTGCTTTATTGCAAAGTCAGAAGGTGAGGAACAAATGTAGGAATTAATTAGTTCTTTAAGGTCAACAGAATCAGCAATTTTTTCTAAAGCTTTCAGCTATAAAGAGCCTGAATCTTTATCTGAAAATGTTCAGTTTGATTGTACCTCTAATAGTCTATATTCTTAGACACCTGGACTACATAGTTTCAGAAGGTATTGGGTTTATAACCCTTAGTTATTGTGGGCTGAATAGACCTATAATCTCCCAAATGATTGCACAGGAAAGGCTTAAATAATTGAGACAATTGACATGGTTTTAGGGCTGCAGTAGGGTCCAGCTGTCTTACAGAATTTGAAATTCTCTGGATTAAGACAAAGACTTCTCTGGGTGACTCATATTTATTTGGTTTTCAAACAAAGGAGGGGGATACTCAAGAAGATGTGGGGATCTGAGCAGGACCTCGGGAAATATTTTCCCAAGTAGTACATTATGTCAATCAGGAGAACTACCTATCTTTAGGTTGGCATATATTGTAGGAGTGAGGAGCCTGCAACTGCACTCTCCTTGTAGTTAATTGGGATTGGAGACAAATATCTTCAGCTGTGGCCTTATCTTGTCCTTTGAGGCATCACAGCTTCACAGGCCAATACAGGCCTCAGTGGTGACCAGTGACTCATAGAGGTTCACTTACTATGAGGCTGCTGCCCATCTCCAGACAAGGTGCCTAAGCTTTGGACAACTCACAAGTAAACGTGAAAAGCCAATTGGTTAACATTAAATCCTGCTCAGAGCCACATCGTAGTAGTTTCTATCAAGAAGGAAGAACAATCCTCACTGAAGCTGCAGCCCATGAGGAAGTTTATGACTTAAGAGGATCCGCATCTGCTATAGATGTTGTTTGGAAGATGTCAGAAGACAGAAGAGTGATGAAAGTGGTGGATTCTGAATGTAAATGACCGTAAGTTCAAGGCTAAAGGAATTTTAGACTTCTGACTTATTGTTCATAAATTATTAACATTTTCTGTATAGATGCACTGGAATGTATTTCAACATCACTCAGTGGCTTCTTAAAAGATACATTCATCTGGGGAGCAGTTGCTCAAGGCCATATCCTATGTGGCTAAAGAAATAAGATAGGGTAGAGACACAGAGATTATCTCTAGAGGATAACAGTGCTGTGAAAATGAAAGAATGCCTTACACGGCATTTCATAGGTCACAAAGCAAGCTTGGTTCCTAACGTTTTACTGCCAGAGTGGGTGGAATTAATAGCAAAGTCAAGCTTAAAGCCTGGGTAACTGGAGAAGTAGTGATGCCATTAGTAAAAGTGCAAGTGTCTGGGAAAGGCAGAGGTGACGTAAGCAGGTTTGTGATGGCAAGTTCTATTTTACACACCCTGGCTTCAGTGTAATCAGGAAAACTCCAGAAGGTGCTATCCAAAAGACAGTAACAGGCACAACATAGAAGCTCGTTCTTCCTGAGATAGATTTTGAAATGGGGGTTCTCAGCCAGCGAGGCACTCTTCTGCAAGCGCCGAAGGAAGAAATCAACTCTGCTGTCAGTTATGTTTGAGCAAGACTGCCAAGGTCACTAGATTTATCTGCATCATCTCTCCATCAAAGGCAATCCAAAGAATCATCTTGGGAGTGGAAATGGTCTCTTCCCAGAGGTAGTTCAGTGCAGGGCCCCACTTTCCCACAGGACTGATGAGTTGGAATTAACTCAGAAGGTTTTCTTGCCACAGTTCTAATGGAAGGTGCGAATGTAACCAGGAGTCAACTTGACACATCAAAGCCAGACGCTGATACAGAGCTCTTGGGCTATCCTGGGGAAAATATTCAAAAGTTTAAAATTTTATGGTTTTGAGTTGCTTTTATGGAGCAGTGATAAAAAAAAGACCACAAATGAGTGAAGTAGTGAATCTATCGGAGAAATGCCAAACCTACCAGAGAAACTTCAGAGAGAGGGTAGAGAGAATGAAGAAAGAAAGACGTGAAAGAGGAAGGGAATAACTTAAGCAGCACAAAAGACACAAATTCATGAGGAAAAAGCAGCCCAAAGATTTTAGAAAGCTTATAAAATTTCTGTGAATGCAACCCTCTGTCTGCTAAAAAGACCTTCATAAAAGACATATGTTACTATTTAAGGTTTTGCATTTTAGTTTAATATGACACATTGCTAAGGGTGATCTGAACCCAAGAACAAGATGGACCAGTTTTATTCAGGTTATAGGTACGTGAATTCGATTTTGCTTTCCTGGTTTGTAATCTTTGTGTAGTTTATTTCATAGTGTGAGTACAATTATTTTCTACCATTGCATGTCTAGTTTTTTTCTAAATAAAGGAAGAAAACATATTAACAAATCAGACATCCATTTACAAAATAGCATAAGAACAGTACAAACAATACAGAGTTACAAAGTGGTAGGGAATTAACAGTGTTTGTATTATGTATTGACATCTTCAAAGTGGTTTCTCAGGAAAACAAATAGAGACATGCAATAGTGATCAAACAAGTAATCATAAACTGTTCCTTTCAGTAAAGCAATAGAAGACAGTAGTAACCCTGTTAGCTATCCTGTATATACAGACATACATAATTTCCCCTTCTCTCCTTTCTCCTTTCCCACTGCATGTCTAGTTAAAGAACTATTTCTGGGTGCACAGAGATTCCAATGGTGAGAATCTCATGATGCTGATCCCCAATTTTATATTGGCTTTCATATCTAAGAATTGAAAAGAGTTACATAGCTTGCAAAGCTAAAATAACAGAATTGTCTGATATCCTTCAAACCCAGGTGCATGGGCGTACGCCTTCTTTCTGCCTGTGGCTAAGTCCCTGCGGGCGAGTTTTCTGCAGCTTGCCTTCAGTCTGGGATTGTGTGTCACGATTTCTGCAGCCTTGTTCTGCATACTTAGTGTACATCTGCTCAGATGCCCAGCGTTAGATGCAGTCTCAGGTGTTGCCTCTGATCTCTCTCCCTGGAAATCAGGACTCTTCTGAGCTTTCCTTTGAGGCCAGTGGACTTGTAGCTCAGCATGACCTCATTATTAGGGGCCTTTGCTTTCTCTTTTGATGTTAAAGGTGACGGAGCTGTGGCTGTGAAAATGGACTGGATGTGAGAATTCTGCAAGTTCTGTCCTCATACTTGTCTGTGTTGATTAAGTTCAGAGAGTACACAGCTCTGAAGAGTAGCACTTCCCTAAGATCATCAAGCCTGTGATGAGGCAGGTGTCTGAAAAACTTAAGAGAGCCATTAATACTCTGCTTTCCATTCACTGGTTTCCTCTCAGATCTAATCCTGCCCTTCTGTTCTCACCCTCTGTATGGGAAAGTACATTTACATATCTTCTGCTGATGTCTAATTAACCTTGGCCCATGAAAGACGCTGGTAAGAGACCAGAGCATGAGATGAAGGGATAACTGTAGTATTTCTCTCCCTATTTGTTCAGGATGGATTTTTTGGATGCTACTGTGGCCACAGCTCTTTCCTTATAGACCTCCAGACTGTTCACCAGGTAAGTGAACCCTTTAGCCCTAGGGCTACAGCAGTGCTTTTATGTTACTGAGATCTGGACCTCTCTACCATTGTTTAGCTCTTCAGTTTTTACATCATATGTACAGTTACATAAAAATCCCATGTAAAGTCCACTAAAAATTCTTAGGCTTTCCCTCTACTATATCTCAATGCCTCTTGTACAAGCCATTTATTGGACTGATCAGAATATGTATATAGGTGTATCTATATATATACATATATGTATGCAATATATATATATGATGAAAATGATATATGTTATATATATATATCATATATATCCATGCACATATGCAGACTCTTGATGTTGGTTGATTTTGCTTCTGAAGAATGAAAGCTTTATACTAAACCAGTAGCTTCTCAGTACATGTTCTATAATAACAGTTATTGATGGTTATGGCAATCAATTTCCATCACTCCTATAAGAATTTTGCTGCAATTAAAGCATCATTTTGTAAATAGCTCATCAAAGGAACTTCATAAATGTAGCCTAGAAAAATTTACATTCTGTTTTTGTCACATGTCTTGGGGACAGGTTCAGAGAAATTAAGCTGTTCCCTTTATTCTTTTTTGTAAAACCATTATTACCTCAAATGGAACTCAGATGAACCCATGTTCTCTGCCTGTGAAAGCAATGAACGTGTTCTATGTGAGTGTGGTGTTTGCTGTAATGTGAGGGTTTTTAATCAGTGTTGCATATAAGATTTGAATTTCAGTGCAAAACTGAATTTTGCTTATACAAGTTATTTCGCTCTTTATAGGAGTCACTGATCAAATGTTTACATAATCAGGCCATGTGACTGAAATTCGGCAGCTGTGCGAGTTTCTGTGGTTCCTAATAACTGAAATGATCAGGAATGCACTTCCATTGAACTCATCTTTCCATATGTCTCCTATCATTGTTGAATCAGAAGAGTATATTTCATGTCAAGCACAACTGCTAGAGCATCTCTTCATGTTCCTGTGTCCAATTTATATGACAAATAGACAGAGGAGCAAACCTGGCATTAGAAAATCACAGAGATAAGAGACTCGGGGCCCTTTGGGCTGAAAACCTACGTCCCACTAGCAGGTAAAATACCCAGTTCAGCCAAGGTGTGGCTGCCAGTGAAGGTGGTCGTGAATGAACAGAGGAGCTCATCAGTTTTGGCCCCAAAACAGGCTACACAGACTTAAATGTATTGTCACTCATACTAGTAGTTTTTTCTAGTTTTTTTTTTTTTTTTTTAAAGAGGGCAACACAACAGAATTCTGAGGGAATTATCTATGAAAGGAGAAATTTGAGACCCAGAAGGAGTGGATTCTGCTAGACAAGGAGGTTTACTTAGCAGAGTCCCCAACAATAAGAGAATTACAGTCACCAAAACCTTTAACAAGCACAGGATTCTTCTGGCTCTCAACCACTGGCTGGATCCCATGTCCCTTCCCCACGTAGCCCACCTCTGGCGATTGGTTAGTATAAGTCCTGGAGGGAGATGTACGATGACTTCTTTGATCAGTGCCTAATTACAGAGAATATACCTAAAACTAATGTAGGTTAGATCTTCCTTTCTGCTTTTATGCAGTCAGGGGTCAGAAAATTCTCATTCGTTTTTATGTTTGCATATTTTAGTCTGTGCACTTTGTTCAAGTCCTCCATCACCTTCTCTTACCTGTATTTTAAATCTGACTCAAGTATTTTTATCATTGAATTATATATATCATTCTCTCAAGTAGAAGTAATCTTTTCTTCTGTTTTCATCCTTTAAACATTTTCTTTATCTCTTTAAACGTTGTTTGTCTCCTTTTCAAATGTCAAGCATTTTTTTCAAATGCCAATGCCAAGCATGTCCCATCATCTGATTGTACCTTTTAATAGTTGCTAAATGCTTACATTAACCTCCCTTTAATTTTAAAATCTTGAAGAGAAAAAACCCTCTTGATTGTTACAATGCCTGCAATGTTCTCTAAAAAATCAGCTGTAATAAGTCAATGACTTTAAAATACATTTTTATAGTCTTATAAGGATAATAAGAAAAATTAAGCAGACTAACCAATAATGGGATAAAAATAAGATGCTCTGTAATAGCAGCAAGCTGACTACAAGTGTTGGAGGTCTAAGTATTTTCCAGGGGTTCCTATGATCTGGCAATTTGGTTTAAGAAATTATTTTTAAATCCAGAGGCAATAAGCTGTGATATGTACATGTAACAACTCCCCACGGCAAATGGATTCATCATGCATTGCAAACATGTACTATTAAAGATAAGTAAATAAAACTCAGGGTGTCATTCTGAGGAAACGTGTGCTCTTTATGATGTGTATGTAAGGCGTGGCTCTTGCTTATTTCCAAAGAAATATACACAATAGTCTTTAAAACAGTAACTCAATAGCATGAATATATATAACATATACACTATATATGTGCTATACATATATATGTGTGTACTATATATACTGTACAAGTACACATGAAACATGAATGTATAACATAAATATATATCATTAACAGTACATAAGTATATTTATATGCAAATACATTTCTGTATTATTTATATATAAATTTGGAATAAAGGAACTAAGCACAAAAAGGTTTCTGTGAGAAAAGAAATTGTTGAAGTAATAATAGCAACTATGTAGAGTTACACAGGGTTTTCAGTCATTTCTGTGGCTGGGCAGTTCGAATGCTAACCCCAGGCAGAGCTATTTCTCCTCCTTTAAAACCAGTAGCACAAGTGCTCACTCCTGAAAGCATGCCCACAGTGACAGCTAAGGGACCTGCGGCTTTTAATGATGCACCATTTGAGTTATACCACAATTTTTCAAATGCCAAGTTGGTATATAGCACAAAAGTCAAGACATTTGTGGAATTTGTTGACTTTTGTGGTTCAATTTGTAGAAGAAATAATTTCACAAATTCTTGCAACTACATATATCCAGACTATGACACTCTCCGAATAATAGATAAAAATTGAGATGCCGTATTAAATTTCAGAGAGTTTTTAAACACAAAACAAGACTGTTTTCTGCTTCAAAATGTACAGCTGTGTAATATATATTTGGCCCAAGAAAGCCCCAATGTCATATATCTGTGCTTCTCCTCAGAGAGCTCTAATGGCAGGCTCTCCCCTGCTCTCTCTAGCTGACTTACTCGCATAGGGGTGTTGGCTATCAGGAAGAGAAAGATAGTGCTTAGATCACTGCTTCCCTCTGCACTGAGTTTGCAGAAATGCATTTCTCCACTGCCAGCATTTTGCTTCCCAACACAGATTGAAAAATTGGATCCTTTCTTCTATGCCTGTTATAGTATAGTCATCATTAGGGCAAGATGAAGTTGAACACATGGCTGACAGAATGTTCTGGAAGAGTTCACACTTAAGGCAATGTATTCATTGCCTTTCCACAGCAGTGTTCTTTAAATGATCATTTCTAAATTGATGCCACCACGTGTTGAAGAGTTGTTTAAGGTGAATTTGGTTCTTCTTGTGGCCACTAGGGGATTTACTGAGCGGTTCAGAGTACATAATTAACTTATTATTAGAGTGTCCAAAAGAAACTATCTAAGGAAGCTACTTAGAGGTCAATGAATTTAGACAAAATCCGATACTGAAGAGGACAGAGCTCAGTTTACTAATGCACAACTAAAATCCCAGCACTCTGGGGAACTGAGACTGGAGGACTGGGAGTTAGAGGTCAGCCTATGCAGCTTGGCGAATTAGGAAGACCTTGTGTCGTAGTCTTAAAAATACTAAAGAGGGCTACAGATGCAGCTCAGTGCAAAGGCCATTGGTTCAATCCAAAGTAGGTAGAGAGGGAGAGAAAGTGGGAGAGAGAGAGAGAGTCAGAGACAGAGAGCAACAGAGAGAACCAGAAAGACAGAGAGACAGAGTTTTCTTTTAAGCACTCTATTAAAAAATTGGCTCAGAGGCCTTCACCTTTTTAGGCAGTTTTGATCTTGGTCTGTGCACTTGACATCTCTGTTGTTCATCGCTTCATCTTGTACCCAAGGTTGCTGTGAGGACACAGGATGACTGCCGTGCAGGTAGGTAACAGTCGATACATTTTGATTTCCTTTTTGAAAATAGTGCTTTGCCCAGTGTGGTGGCACACACCTATAATCCCAACACTTCAGAGGCTGAGGCAGGAGGATTGCTGAGAGTTCGAGGCCAGCCTGAATTGCATAATGAAACCTGTCTTAAAAGGACTACAAAAGAAAAAGAAAAAGAAAGAAAGAAGAAAGAAAACAGTGCTTTTACTCTTTTAAATAGGTATAAAACAAAATATGCTTTTAGTTCTTTTGAGCGTGTATTAACAAATCAAGTAATTCACTCCAGGAAGTTAGAGTATCAAGAATATTTCAAACATTACTGTATTTGGCTAGCAGGGTGCACAGTTCCGTGTTCACAGACACGCTCTGCTGTGCCTGGGTTTGAAGTGACAGCATTTGCAATACTTCCTTGCCTTCCACTGCTGCTCTGACATATGGGCAATGAGAGATGGCCTGTATCTCCACCCCAGAAAGAACAGCCTCAGCGGGCTTCTTCAGGAGAGGAACAGCCCTAAGAGGAATGGATGGCAAATATCACCCAACAGCCAAATCCTCTGGCATGAGTAGACTAGGCGCAAAATCACACCGGCTTCCACTATAGGAAATATATATTTACCTGGTGTTCTCTTTTTAAACCTTAATTTCAGTTTTATTAGTATATGTTTGCAGCACATGACGCCAACACGCATTTTGAGGATCGGGTGCCCACACATGAAAGCTGTGTCTTTCTCTTCAGCCTCCTTTCTTCCGATGTGCTTCCCTCCCTCTGTCTCTAAAGCCCTTCTCCCCATTTTCACTTGTTATTATGCTTAGCTCGTTTTATGTCACATAATGGTTGTATTCACTGCGAGTATTTAGCATCTGCATAGGACATATTTTAAATCTTCTCCTTCCCCCACTCCCTTGAGGTGGTTTGAATTCAGTTTCTCTTCATATCTCTCTGGGTGCGTGTTCACACTCATGGATCTGATCAACAGAGTTCAAGGAATGGAACTTACCAGGCGGTTGTTAGAGTCCTTTGTGTTACGTGGTTTATAAAGGCTAAAGCAGGATAGGCTGATTTCCACAGCAACTCTTCCTCTGAGTCACCAAAGACATTAGCGTTTATTCCGCTCTTTCTGTTTCTAAAGGTGAGGATCCTGGAGGAGAAAAGGATTAATACTTATGAAATTTAATTGTGTGCCATGTATTAAACTGTATACCTTACACATTTTATTTTCAACTTAAAGAAAGAATATGTTTATCTGGTTTGTGTCCTTATTTCAATTTATATACTTGTTTTGTATCCTACTTTTTAAAGAAAGATTTGAGCTGGATGTTGTGGTACAAGCCTGTAATTCCAGCACTCTGTGAGGCTGAGGCAGGAGGCTGGCAAGTTCAAACTGAGGCTAAGCAAGTTAAGGACTTAGACTCTCCCTTAGGGGAAAAAAAGAGGGGGGAGGGTGGGTGGGAATGTACCTCAGTGCAAAAACCTTCTATTCAATACCTCACACTGCAGAGAGAGAGGGGGAAGAGGGAGGGGAGAGCATGATGGGGAAATAGAGAAAACTGAACTGTAGCGGAATGTGCTTATGTCATTTTAAACTCATTAAAAATGTGAAATTTGATTTTCTTATTCTATCAGTTATTATTTGGTATTTTTTCTGAACCTAGTCTTAAATTAACAAATATTTGGGAAATGCATGAAATTAAACCCAAATTTAAAACTATATTACTAGAGAAGGCTTCTGTTACTGTTTTGTAATTTGTTATATTTCCTTTAGGTTTCTTATTTTATATACCTAATAGGATATTATTTAAAAACAAAAATATACAAACTCATATAAATATTATCTTATTCAGTGTTTATATAAATATAATACATGCTTTTGTAATATATTTCAAACTCTACAAAAATTCTATGTTCAGCAGTGGCAGTCTTCTTCCCAGAAGGAAAATGCATTTGTATTTTCTAGGTAACATTATCAGGCATATTCGAACAAATGACCACATTCACCTAGCTTTTTGTTTTCACATAAATAACAGCATACACAAAAGTTTGTGCATAGTATTCTAAACATTAGAAAGGTTCATATCAGTGTCTACAATATCTGTGCAGATTGGTATTGTACTGACTATCTCTTGGTGGTGGTGGTGGCAGTGGGTGTGTGTGTGTGTGTGTGTGTGTGTGTGTGTGTATTACAGAGAAGTTACAATTGTCATGATATTGAAAGCCATACACATGAAAAACATGAATGTTTAAATAAGTGCCCTTTGGGTTTAGAATCAATAATTTTATTCTACATATTATGCCAATTCCATTATTTTTCGGTAGCTTCTGAACACTAGAGATCAGTTGCTGGGTATTTTGGGTTTTTTTGCTAACCTAATACTCTATTTTCTAATAATTTCCAACTGGTTATTTTAATAGAATCTGTAGCTTTTTGAAGTATGGTTTCCAATGTTTTTTAGTAAATTACTTTGACATTCCAAGTTCTATCATCACTTGAAAATAGGGACAATTTGTTTCTTCTTTTCCAATTTGTTTATATCCCTTGCATTTCTCTTGTCAAACTGGGTTGAACAAAATGTACAGGACAAGCTACCTAATAGTGGAGGTAGTGTTTAGCTATGTCTTGTTTGTTACTTCAAAGTAGCTATTTTTAAGAAGGAATTATTATTGCTATAAGTTTTAATATAAAAGTACATTAAATTTAGGGCATGTTCTATTCTTATTCCTATCTTCTTTTGCTCTGATGCAATCTGTTCATATTAGAAAGTGTTTTTCCAATCTAAACAAGGTTATTCAATTTTATTTCCTAAGAGATATTATATTAGAAGTGATTTTTTGTTCAGTGTCATAATTTGTTAGCATTTCAATTTTATAATAACTAAAAAAAATGATATCCAATTTAAGGCGATAGCTCTTTGAGATAAAAGCCATAATTTTCTGGGTCTTATACTAGAAAAACCATAACTTTTTTGTCTTCAACAGCATAATAACCTACATCATTATAGCTTTTACTCAATATATTTTATTAAAACAAAGCAACACAGTGAGGGCTTCTGAGTAAACAATACAGTGACACTTTCATTGTTATGAATAATTCAACTGGGAAGAACACTAGAACTTAGGTACCATAATGAACTTTGCATCTTAATTATGTTAAGGTTTCTTTATTGTGCACATTTTGCTAACACTAAAAAGTTAAAAAGGCTCAGCTTGTTAAATGATTGAGTTTAACTCCCTGACCCACACAACAAGCTGATTAACACTGTGCTATGTTTGCCTCTAGAGAAGCAGTCAGATGAGAGCCCGAGTTCCACCCTGGTACTTACTGGTGCTCCCTGCCTGAGGCCAGACTAGTTGGAGTGTATGGAGATGGTGTTCTCCCTCTGCCAGACACTCTTGTAGCAATTTCAGACACCAGCTGCAATTTCCATAAGTGTACGGCCAAGGAGAACATCTGGGAGGGAAAGAAGAGGCACATTTGCCTCTGCCTCCTTAGTATACACAGCGACAAATTATAAAATTGGAGGAAGAAAACCTGAACATTATTGTGTATTATAGTTGTTATATGTTATTATTTGTTTCTTATTATAAAGTTACCTTTGTGAACAGTTTGAGCAAATCACGTAACTAGTACCACAAATATTATTAATTTGTGTGTTTGATTAGCCATACACTTAAATTTATATACAAAGATTATGTAAACAGTGTATTAGGGTCTATTGAATTAAAAGATAAGGATTGGCAAAGAATTAAAACTAAGTTTTCTAAAATTAGCAATCCATGTACTAAGAACTATCAGAAAAGAGGAAAAGTGCCTTTAACCAAAGTCCTGAAGAACGAGAGCACACGGCTGTACTTTGCCTCTTCCTCAGGCGCGTGCCAGCTTTCATGGCTGTTGGTGGACTTACCTGTATCTGTATTTTTCCTCAAACAGTTCTCTGTTCCGGGATTGAATGAGACAATTTCTTTTGATGACTCCCAAGTCCTTCGTGTAAGTCTATATGCTTGGGTTGTGCTAATACCAGAGGTGATCACAGGAAAACATATGACTTAGGACAGGCCAAATCAAATTAACATCATTATTTTAGCTGGTGTATTCAAAGAGAGGGAGTTTTGTTCACTGGACATGGCAAGGCAGTGGGAGATAAATAGAGTTTCCAGGGGCTATTATTAATATAGGTGGAGAAACATCTGCTAATGGAAGCAGTAAATCAGAAATGTAATTAGACATAAAAAAGAATACAAATATCATTCTACGTAGCAATTTCTTTCCAGAAACTCCCTCTCTCTCTCTCTCTCTATATATATATATATATATGTATATCTCAGAAACTATATCATATATGTATATGATTGTTAAAATATTTATACTCTTAATTGCTATTATCTCATTGAAAGGAAAGGTTTATGCCTATACAGTTTGACCCCTTTTCACGCTTGTGTCTTCTAATCTGAGCAACTGCTTTGAGGGTAACAATAAGCAATGCACTTACCTTTACTACTCTCCCACAATCTTGTTTTGAAATTTTATACCATTGTTTTTATTGTTTATTTTTCTTTTCTTTAAACTAATAAAATTAAAAATTAAACAAAGAAGAAAATAGTAGGAGAATTTTCGCTTCTCAGTTTTAAAACATACTACAAGGTAACCGTAATCCTGACAGTCTGCCAGTGACATAAGAGGCCATCAATCCATGGCATAGATTGGAGAGGGGGGAATCCTTATAAAAGATCTGCTTATCATATAAAATACCATCACTATACCATATCATGTTCACAAGTTCAAATCATAGATGCTTCACTCACTGCTGAGTCCTCGTTATGAAACATTTAGGAAGAAAAACATGTTCTCTAACTGCATGCAGCTTCTGATTAATAGCTTCTGTCTGGAAAGAGCTGAATGACTTCCTTTATAAAAACAGGTTATACTAACAATACCATATTTCATTTCATTTTGTCTTTGGGCACTTTCACATTTGTTCTATGTAGTAATGTTTTTGAAGTCAATATTTAGTGATTATCCACAGTGTGTGTGTGTGTGTGTGTGTGTGTGTGTTTGCATATATATCTGAAAACAAATAAATCTTCATTGAGAAGCTACTTTGAATTCATTCACACATGAGTGCTATCATTTTAGGATGTGAAAAGAGACTCAATTTATAAAGATAAGAAATCAATAAATTCCAAATAACAATTCTTTGAGAAAATAGAAATGTAAAGAAGCACTCCATGTGAACACTGTCTTGATTTCTTGTAGTGTTAATGATGACTATGAAGGAAAAGTAGTTTATAGGCCCTGAAGAAATGAATGTTACATTTGACAGTGTGTCAGTATTGATGCATACAGCTGTGTAAATAGCCCTGAGAACAATTATTCTGTTTTGATGTTATAATCCCTAAACTAAAGGTAGAAGATTTGAGCCAGTTTCCTGGTACTAAGGAACACTTAGCATATTTAGATTTGTGTCTTAAATTGTCAGCCTTAAACGTTGATGGGTGTTCTGGGGAGCGAGGTAGGCCAGCGTTACTGCAGACTGTTATGATCCCTTTGTAGTTGTCATTTTCCACACCTGTAGGCTCATTATTTCATGTCTGTCTTCATCAAATTTAGGTTATCTTAAATTTTTCTGCTCAGGCAATTTCTAATTTGCCATTTTAATATCCTCCCTTTGTTATAATATTTTCTTCTTAATCCTGATTCTTGATTCATAGTCTCAATTTCCCTAAACATCTTTGCCTAGATTATTCTGTCATTCCTTCATTGGTTCAATGTATTTTATTTTGTCTCATTATTTCTATTTGCTGTTATTTTGTATCTACTATCACTTAAGCAACAGTTATAAAATGGAAAGGAACTAACAAAGATTCAACTCTCAGAAGATTACACTCCTTCAAGTTTTACTATGTGCCAAGGAAACCACTCTCTGAAATAGGTTTTCTGCCTATACTTCCAATAAGGTTTCCAGGACAGATTTAATTTTATGAGTTTATGACACCAGTGATACAAGAGACAACGAAGGCTTCCAAATCTTAGGATTTGTTAAACATCCTTAAGGATTTGTTAGACATCCTTAGGCCTTGTTATAGTCATCTCCCACGTCTCGGATTTGTTGGGAAAACTAACACCACAGTTGCCTTAAGAACAATTACAACTTTCATATGACTAATCTGCACTGAGTACATAACACTTTCACATCGTTTCCCCATGGCCTCACAGTCATTATAAATCTTCATGTTTAAACACAGGCACAGCATTTTTAACATACAGTTCTCAGTTTTCTCGCTAGCCTTAACGAAACATCAGTCTTCAGATATTTAGTTTTCCAAAATAAGAAAAAAATTCTAGAAGTAACCGAAGAAACTTTATTGTACTTATCTACCTACCAAAATCAACCATTTCATAAAAATTGGATTTATGTTTGCAACATTACATGAAAACCGAAAGCCACAAAGCATAGAGATTATAAAAAATGGGTGGGCAACGCTTATGTGGCATAGAGTTTCTAAAGGGTTCAATTAGCTAAAGGATAACTGTTATTCATTCTCCTGTTGGTCACATAGATTTTGTTGCTCATCGTATTGTGTGTCAGATTCTACTGTCACACCATTTCAAGTATAAGAGGAGAAGTACTAAGGGACACACACTTATGTATATCTAAAAAGTGGCCACTGCACATTGTAAACGGCTTATAGTAAATGACACTCTTTTTTTTTTTTTTTGGCGGTACTGGGGATCGAACTCAGGACCCTGTGCTTGCTAGGCAGGCGCTTATTCCACTAAGCTATATCCCCAGCCCCCTAAATGACATTCTTAATGTAAGAAAAATTTGAAAAGGAATTTAAAAGCTCTGTTTCTCATTTAAAGTTAAATTAGCTTTGCCTGGTCACTGGCTAAATACTATGTCAATAGAGCACATGAGCTGCTTAGTGTCTGGTTTTTTTTTTCTTTCATGATTTTTACTCTTAATATTTTTCTGTCTTGAAGTCCTTCAATAAGTGTTCAAATATAGGTGGTTGCTGTGGGGTGAAAGAAGCAATGAATGCCACAAAAATTAATTTCAAACTAAAAAGATTTCAAATTCCTGCTTTCATCAAAGTTCTTTCAACTTGAAGCATCAGAGTCACTACCAAAGCAGTTAAAACATAAATTTCCAAACCCAACTCACCTGTGTGTGCCGGCAGCACCGAGGTAGCAGGAGGAATCTATGTTTTTGTTTTACTGACTCCACCCCAAACCTTTCTTTCTCCACTAGAACATGTTTGCAGTATACAGTGTTTATATTTCTCGTTCATACGTGCACCTAACACATCTTAATTCCTTTCTCCACGTTCCCTCCCTGCCTTCCCTCCCTCCATCTTTGATCCTGTTCACCTTTGAGAAAGGTCTATCTCCATATTTCCCATTAACTTTTATTTTGCTCTTTATTTATAACTTGAATTTCATGTATAAGAGAAACCACAAAATATTTGATCTTCTGATATTTTTTTGACTGTAAATTAAACCTTTCTACAGTATTGGTGGGAATGTAAACTAGTGCAACTATTGTGGAAATCAGTATGGAAATTTCTTTAAAGAACTAAAACTAGGAAATCCGCTTAACCATTCATTATTCCCCTTCTAGGTCTCTCCCTGAAACGTGAAAGATATCACGTTACAGTGATCCATCCATGCTCATGCTTATCGCAGCACAGTGTTTAATACCTAAATCTTGGAAGCAGCCTATATATCCATGAACAGATGAATGGGTAAAGAAACTGTGATATTTATGCACAATAGAGACAGATAAACTTAAGTCATCTGAGGAAACTAAATGCACTTTGAGGCTATAATTGACTGAAATCTGTATTGAAGCATAACTTGCTTGAAGAGACAGAAAGAGTCCTAGAGGGCATGTGATTCACGTTAACATATTTATATTGCTTTAAAGCAAAGGAAGAAATTAGAGGGAGGGAGGAGAAGTAGACATTTATGGAAGGTCTACAACCTTTTTCAGGTAAGTGGGGCCTAAAGCATGTGGATCACTTGAGGCATAGTCTGGAAAGTATATTCCTGCCTCAGGCATCTCCATTCCGTCTCTGCTTCCTGGTGGCTGTGGGTTCAGCAGCTTCCTCCCACCACACCCTTGCTGACTGCATCCAAAAATACTGTGAAGCAAAATAAACTCCTCTCCTTCCTTCATCCATTTGCCCCAGGAATATTACTAGTACAGCTTGCTGCTACAGGATTTATCCATAGATAACTCTTAGTTACAGCCCTACCCTTTTCCTGTATTCTTCATCATATATATTTTTGTTACATTAGCATTAAAGAAAAAAAGTTCTGCTCAGAAATAACTTCAAGAACAGTTTCTATGACCTATTTTCACATCGAAAACCTGTCATATTTGCATTAGCCTCAAAGAATGTGGTAATTTAAAACTAAATGAATACTATCAACAAGCCGCACTAGCTTCTTCTAAGCAGGAAATCTAACGGGTTGCGAGTATTGGGTATGTTGTCCCAGGCACAGAAAAGTTATCAGTATGGGCCTGTCCAGACTGTGGCGCTGGATGTTGCCACCTGGCTTCGGAGTGTCATGGCTGCTTAAGTGCTCCGTGGTTGCAGAATGTTTTCACTTGCTTATCCACTATCGTACTTAAAGAGACTATAGTGCAACATTGGCTCTATTGTGATTTAAAAAGGTGCAAGAGTCTTCAGTTCAGCATCACCATGTATATTTTGAGCCTGGTAAGAATATTAGGAACCTAAGGTGTTGTACAAACTAGGATTAGTTTTGAGTTTAGTTATATGTGCCTTTATGTGTTCACAGAGATAAGTGAAGATAACGTTTTGATTATTTTATTTTCTCAATTGAGACAAAATTTAAACTTGAAGTTTTTATTTAAAATACCTGAACCTTGAATATCTTTGAGATTTGAAACTCTATGAAAAGATTGATAAAGGAACAGTCTTTCATGGAGGAGGGTACGAGACAAATTGAACCCAGTGACCTTTATTTACAGGTATAGT
This sequence comes from Dinomys branickii, assembly GCA_004027595.1. NCBI lineage: Eukaryota > Metazoa > Chordata > Mammalia > Rodentia > Dinomyidae > Dinomys > Dinomys branickii. The sequence continues at coordinate 72,228 of PVLD010006702.1, forward strand.
GTACCCTTATACTTTTTTCCTTTGCTGTTATCACATCGCACAATAGCAGTTCAAGTTTCAGAAAGCTTGGAACATGAAAGCAACTGACATGGGCAATGTGGGAAGTAACACAAGAGGCAAGGCTTCGTAGCTGGTTTAGCGGACATTTTCCTTCGAAGGTGAAGTACATGCAGTATTGGTTGGCACCAGTCAGTAAGATCATCTCATAGCAGAACTGGTGATATTAAATATGAGTGCTTTATTTGTTTCTGAATTTATAATTAACGGGATCAAATCTTTATTGTGCATTTTTAAATAAATGATGTAATTCATAAAATATTTCATGACTTAAAAAAAAGAAGAAAAAAAAGAAGAAAAAAAATATTTCATGACTTTTAGAGTTTTATTTCATCTCTAGCTTTTCTTATTTTGAATTGATTGATGCATTTACAAAAACCACATCATACTTTTATTAGACCAACACCCATGTCAACTAAGAATTTATGACTGGATTTTAATGGGAATTTACAATGCATCAAGCACCAATCTACACACAGTACATGAATTAACTGATTTAATTCTCAAGCTAACATTAACTCTAGACTTGTTCTAATCCAAATGTATGGATGGATGAGCTGTGGTGCTCAGAAATCAAGCAATTTGCTCAAGGAGAAGTGAGCATTGCAGGTAGGATTGGAAAGCATTGATCCCTCTGTAGAATGGATGCTTAAAAGCTATTGATTAGCTCCCTGGCTTCATATGAATTTACCTTGTAAATCAGGAGTCAAGGTAAAAAAAAAAAAAAAAACACTAATACAGAAGGACTTCAAGACTGTTCATGAACAACTGTGGAATGTTCTCAGGATGAAGAAGGGAATATTTTTAGGGTTTAGAGAGGGAGCACAAAAGGTAGCTTAATGTGGGGACTGAATTGAAGAGATTCAAAGATCATGTGAGTTTAACAAATATGAGCAGAAAATTATCTGACACTTCTGCCATTCTTTTTGCTCCCATTTCTGAACTAAAGCAGCCAAAGACTCTAATTACCTGATGTGACCCCGGTTATTCACTCTTGGCTTCTTTCTGGTGTTATACTTACATAGGTGGTTATCCGGGAGCGAGGCTCTGTGGGTTCAAGTCTGAGCTTCACCTCGTTTCCTTCTTTCTGAACTATACACACAACACCTCAGTACAGTTGTCATAAAGGAAACCAATATTGCCAGCTATTAGTATTAATCTTATTTTTCCCTTCTTTCACAATGATTTGCCTTCTTACACTATTATTCCTTTTCCCCAAGTGCTAGACTGCCTTCATAATATGCTGGTTAACTTTTACTTAGGAGCTGAAGTCCATGCTTGTCTGAACCAATGTGCTTTCATTACTATGTGAGAGCAATCTGCAATTTCAGCCTAAAACATCATCGGAGAAATAGGAAGATGTTTCTGTGGGTCGTTGGGTTGGGAAGACTTGTCTGGGTAATACTTCACGGATCAGTACCTGTGTGTAAATTACCTCATGTATTTCATTTTTAAACAGATGATGCTTTCATTTAGATTTTTTTTTTTAAACAAAAGAGAAGGAGCTTGTACTTTCTGAGTACCTAATCCGTGTTTGGGTCTGAGCACACATGCTCACAAATACGATCTCAGTTAGCTGTTGCAATGCTTGGACAAATGTGTGATTGCCCTCATGTTACAGATGATGAAGCAGAAACTTAGAAATAAGAAATAAATTTTCCAAGTGCCACATCTGTATTTGACTGTGCATATTATCACCTTTCTATATCTCAGAATGTGTCTGGATATATTTTAATGGAAGATTCAGCGGAAGGAAAGACCTTGAAACCATATTTAGGTAAAACAATAAGCCTATTTCAAACAATAAAACTTGTTTTATAAAATACACTGAACTATAAAAAAACTTTATGGTTCAAAAATTTTCACTGTATAGGTATAGAGTGTGTTTCTTAGAACTGAAATTATAGAAAAATTTTAATACTGTCAGTCTGTGTTCTGCTTTGCTTTGTTTTGTTTTGCAGTGGTGGGGAATGGACCCACTCTACCCGGCCCCAAAGTTACTATCTATTGCTGTACCTGTTTGAAGATGAAGGACTGTCTGGGCAACCAGGACTCCCACACTACTGTACCCATTGCCAGCACTCTTCGCTTGAAATCTGCATTTTGCACTTTCTCTTTTCAATGTAGTTCTAGTTTTTTCAAATTTTATGTTTATTATTTCTTACAGTGGTTTTTCCCATTTTTATTCCTTCCATTACTGCTAACCCTTCTCCCAAGACAAGGCTGTCAAGGTCCGGGGAGAGGGCTCAGTGGTGCAGCACCTGCCTGACAAGCGCAAGGTCCTGAATTTAATTCTCAATACAACAACAAGAACAACAACAACAAGAGACAAGCCTGTCAAAACTTTTAAGATCAATACTTCAAAAGAAATACAACGCAGACACTGCTTCCCTATATGTTCAAAAGAAAGAGAGATTTCCAAATATAAACGAGTAACTTGCCCTTCCAGATCTAGAAGTAACATGTGCTCATGGACTCAAAGGACATACACAGCACAAGAGCATGGCACACGGTCCATTTAACATCAGAAACAGACTCGTTCTGCGTTTCCCCTTTATCCGTTTTAGTTGACATTGTTCCTTATCTCATCTATTGTGTTAATTGAAGTTGACACAAATTTAAAGCTCTCACTTTTTATTAGGATGCATATCTAGTTACAGCACATGTTTCATCCTTTTTTATTTTAAAAATAAAAGAAGGAAAACATATCAACATGTTTCATCCTTTACCTCTCTTATTTTTACAACATTGTGGTTCATTTTTCCGTTGGAATTTATCTATCATCTGTTTAGATATAGATAGATAGATGGATACATCTATATATTTTTTAAACAAGACTTTCAATGAATTTATAAGTATTGCAAATATGATTATTTCACCTAGATGTCAGCAACAGATATCTAAAATTATATGTTCAACTCTTTATTGATCACATAGAGATTGGAAATGAGATGTGATCTAAATTTGTCTGACAGGATTGAGAATGAAATTCTGTGTCCCCTGACAGAAAGCTCTGAAGATCTCATGATTTTTGGTTCATTGTCACACAGACAGTTTATTTAGTTCAAAACTTTGTAATTAGGATAGGAGTCAGTCAGAGTTTTAGTCTTCACTTCCGAGTAAAACTTTTTCTTTCTATATATATGCTAAGATCTATCAGGTGAGACTCGCTATCTTAGGGAAAGGCACCGTGAGAGGTTCTGATTTTCCGCCTATCACATTAGCTCCTTTGCACACGTGAGGTGCTGTTTCTAGTTTTCACTTGACTTGGATACTGGGAAGGTAAGGGAGAAGAACTGCTCTCACTGGCTCAATAGTTTTGTCAGACAGTTAAATGTTGATTCTATCGTCCATACTCCTGTGGTTCTCTGGAGACTGGGTACATTCTCTGTATACCAATGATGATCAATTTCATTTTCTGGCTTGGCAACATTTAGAATGCACTGACCACCTATTTTTAAATTTTGTTCCCAAAGAATTTCCTGTTAAAGTAACAGGATTACAGGAATGTGAACTGCTAGGCTGCCAGCGATCAACTCAGATATAATCTGGTAGTTGTCAAAACTGCATTTTTAAAAGAAAGTTAGATACCAATATTCCGGGTTTTTCTAACTTCCAAGGGAAAAGATTCAAGGGCCTTAAAAATTCTTTGCAAAATCTCTGTCACTCAAGTTAAAGCAAATGATAAAACAATATCTCATTCCTTGCTGACCTCAACTCCCAGTGTGTGTATGTGTGTGTGATGATGGGGGATTTGTCATCATGAAATCAATTCTCTTCAAAGATATCTTCTGACATATGTTTCTCTCTCCCTACCTTGACCATTTTATATTCTTTAAGAAAGTAAAGGAATACAAGAATTCTTCATATCATTTCACTATCACTTTTTAGTAAATTCAGTGTAGAATTACTCTGAAACTTCTTGTTTCCTAGGAAATAAGACAAACCAATGTAATGTATTTTAAAGATGGCATTGTATCATGAAAAACAGGCAATCTGGAAGATAAAACCGTAAGAATACATTTATATATTCATTATTCAAATAACTATAGATGATCACTTTGGAGCGACAAACAAACATAAAAGTAAACTAAAAAAGTGAGACCCTGTCTCAAACACTCAAACAAACAAATGGAGACACTTTCTCAAAAATAAACAAAAAAGGTGATAGCAAACCAATAAAAGGAAAGCTGTAAAAATGGAATATGCAACAGTCTTAGTTTCAAGTTTTATTGCCCTTTTGAAGTAACTTCATTTTAATGTTTACAACTTTTTCTTTAGAAAAACACATATTTACTTAACAGTTGACCCTTCTGAAAACTTTTCCTATAACCTACGTCATAATATTGGATTATTGAAAACCAGATGCTTTTTTTGTTCAATGGGATTCGAGGGGAAAGGGGTGTATAAGGAGATACTCAGAGATGGGCCAAAGAAATCACTGCAGGTAAAAGGAGAAGCAGTGCTCTTCCACGGCTGGAGGGTCAGGTGAATGGCCATGAGGAAGGCAGTTCAGGCAAGCAGTGCGACCCAGAAGCTGGAGGAATGATGAGCAATGCCTTGGAGCTTGCATACATACTGTGCAAGGTGGAGACACAGAGAAAACTAAGTGGAGCGTGACGTGACCTCCTATGCAAACTGGAGCGAAACCGGACAGACACCAACTCTCATGCTGGGGAGATGCTTGCTTTCCCCGGCACTGAAGAATGTGGGCTTTGTTATGTGCTGAGGCAAGATGGAAGCACCATTGTATAAAGTTTTTGTCCCTGTTCAACCCCCCAAATGTGGAAGCAAACGATTGGTGCTTAGATAAATAAAAGAATCAAAACTTTAAAAAAACTTTTACAATGATGCAATAATTACCTCCCACCAGCAGTTGTTAGGTATTTTAAGAAAACTAGGAATGTTTTTCTTGTCTACTACACTAACAAAGAAAATGTCTAACATTTTTTGAGATGCTATATATACTTCTACAGTTTGCTACTGTGTATGAGTTTTCTTTAGATGTATGTTTTATGTGACAACAGTCATGTGAAAATAAACTTTTTATTTATTTTGGCTTTTCCTTTATAGTCCATATTTTCTTTTTAAAGAAATCTGAGGAACTTCTAAGAAGTCGTCATTTACTTGCCTACACTGGCTCAAAGTCTTTAAGTAGAGTTTGAGGGAAGGGAAAATGCTCTAGCTAAACCAAATAGTAAGGTTTCTAATAAATGAGTTAACCATTTAAAAAGCATGGCAAAGGCCAAATAATCAGAGGTGAGAATTACCCATTTCCAGCTGTCAAGAACCCAGGCTGGAGATGCAGGAGTTTCTACAAGATACTATTTATGAGTTTAATGTCTGTAGACTTTAATAGGTTATTTGCAGAACACGCATATGATTTCAGCTGAAGTTCAAGCCTATATACACCATTGTTCAAAGAATGGGGCTGTCTCTTGTCTCTCTGCTTCTGTATATGCCACTTAGGTGTGACCTGAGCTGGCAATGGCAAGAGAGCCAACGCTAACTGATTTCCAGGCCGCCAGCTCATGTAGAGGAAGTGAGAATGGCGTTAAGGTAAGGCAGATATGCTGGAACACATGCCCTGTCCCTCTGGAGCTTATTTACCTTGCATTTGCATTTTGGCATAGGTAAGATTTACTGATTTACAAAGAGCTGCACCAGGGTTAGATAAAAATCTAGCTAGGTTCTTGTGAAGTTCAAAGTGCAACTTTGATACTCAACACAAATTGTAACCACTCTTTCGCTTATTTAAAGAATATTTCTAAACAGTGATATTCACCATAAATATCAACAAATTCTATTTATATCTTTTAACTCACAAATATTTTAAAATGCAGTTGAATTTCATCTGAAGAAAATGTCGAATAATCTGCCCATTACCAGAGGCATTGTGCAAAATATAACTTATTTTGGCCATACATATGAATAACTTTTAAATGAAACTCATAAAAGTAATCAAAGAAAGTAATCAAGGAAAGAGCTATGCTTCTTAAGGCAGATTCTGGCCAGATCTCTAGCTCAGGCCCCTCCTCCCACTGGTGAGTCAGGGCTAGGAGGTCCACGATCTCATCATTTCCCCGGAGCCCTACTTCTGAGCATGTGAGAGTTTGGATGTCATTCTTCATCTAAACCACAACAATGTACAAGGAAATGTAAAAATCCTCTCAATTTTAACTCAAGAAAGTCATGATTGATATAGGTATTTTAAAACTCCCGGTGATATATTAAACTCATTTTCCATAAGTTTTTCTGTAAGTCAGATTCCAAGTGGTTCAGTAACTGCAACAGCTGAACTGTGGAGGGTTCTCACTCTGCCAGAGATCAGAACCAATCACTTTGTTAGGCAACATTGTGTGCTGGCAACAAATTCATTCACAGTTTGACTACCAGTGACTAGTGGAAGAATCAGTAAACATATACTAGCCAACATAAAAATAAGAATAATCCTCTAACTAATATTCCTCTATTATCTCATAACAAGCTTCTACTGTATCCTAATCATGTGTCTCCTGGTAGAATTACCATTTTCCTAAACTCAGTCATCCAAGACTCAAAGCTCTTCTGAGAAAGCTATTAGAGGTGGTGCTTAAGAGCACAGGCTCTAGGACAGAATGCCAGTTTTAGATTGTTGCTCTGCTACTCACTAGGCATATAAAGGCTAAATTGAGAGTCTTGCAATTATGGGGATAACTGGAACACCACTCTTTGTAATTTTAAATTATCAGATGACTTAAAATATGCAACATTACTGACAATTATGTTTATCACATGGCAAATGATGCCTCTGTAAGTGCATGTATGTGTGCAAACGTACGATGATTGACAAGGATCTTAACAATGAGGTGGGGGATGACTCGTTCACTGGATGCTGTAAACCCACAGGTGTGTTAACTGGTGCTATTTCTAATCCTACTGGATGCTTGCAGGGCTAGGCAGTGTGTTCCTACCCTGACCTGCATAACGACTGAAAACAAATATGAGTGCCTCACAAGGACAGGAGGATACATATGAAAATACAACGAAAACAAAAACATGCATTTTGAACAAGAAGAAGTATTCACAGGAAAGAAAGAAGAGCATAAGATGGAACAAGAAGGAAGTAGGATCAAGGATTCAAGTAGGGCAGAGGTCAAATGTCTTAGAATTTCTGATGGAAAATTGAAAATGGCAGAGAGAGAGGTGTGCAGGGATTAAATGTGTCAGAGATAGAAAATGAAAATTTTAAGATGCCTTGATTTTCAGTTATTGAAAAATAAGATGAAACTTGGAAAGCCTCTCTTCTCCTATTTCTCTGAATTGCCATGACACAAAGAATAGACTATATTAGTCAAAAGTTTCTCTCACGTAGCGATCTCATTTCTGTAATGAATTTCCAAGCTGGGAATTCCCTCCTTCTGAGAAGTGTACCCTGTTTCTATCTCAACTGTAAATCAGCAGAAACTGCCAGGTGGTAGGCACAGTGGGTTTCCTTGCACTATGATGCCCAGTTTTGATTTTTGAATCTCTATTCAGCCTCCTATGTCCCTTTCTTTTTGGACAGGCTGATTTTCCCCCTACCCTTTTAAATCATGATGGAAAGAACGAGAATGTCAACCATGACAACTTTGTGCTCTGTACATTACAAGCCTGACCCTGAATTCACAGTTTGCAAGTGTGTGTCTGGGCAAGTACTATGCCTGCAACTTTCCACGCTGTTGCTACTGGATATTTTTCTTTGGAAGGAAAACTTAAATTTTGTGGGCTTTTTTCCTGTTTGCTGACCAGAAAGTAATTTCTTTCAGCTTTAGCAGGAAGAATTATGAGAGAGATTTCTGAAGATTTTTTGAAAAGTCTGACATTTCTTTTAACAGATTCAAAATGTCTTTAAATTACCTAAATTATATACCAGGGATGGATTGAGGTCTACATATGATCAATAATCTTTTCACTATTCTTAACCAAAGATAAAAATGTATTCAGGAAACCTGCTAATGCAGAACTCTAAGTGCTGTTGGGTGTTAATGAAATTACATGTCATTTGAATCAAAGTAATGAATTTTTATAGAAAAACTCTTTAGACTCTCTAAAACCAATTGGTTTTAGATTTACAAGATGAATTAAAGGGAGAAATTTTAGTTTATCTGCAAAGAAGTTTGAGGAGGCATACATTATCCTTATTCTGTCCCTAATTGTTGTTCAGTGTACATATACGTTATGCAAAGGTCTTGAAGACAATACCTAGAGTTCTCTGCCCAGTGACTTTCTATCACCACCAGAGTCTTTGCAGGAGGGACTCTCAAGGATCCAGTACAGAGGCTGACTTGTCCAGCAGATGTTGCATAATCTTTACATTGGATCTATGAAATAAACACCCATGATTGAAGGGATTAAGAGCATGCATGGACCAATGGCATGGGCCACTCCTCACTAAAGCTGGTTCAGATACTATTATTACTGTGATGTGTAGCAAGCTGCAGGGTCTGATACAATGTCTTTGTAAGGCACCATTCCTCAAAAATCTCAGAAAGATAAGCCAGTCCCCAGATGGCAAGTCAATTATATCGAAATCCTCTTTCAAATTGGGAAAGAGGAGAGCAATTCATCCTCACTGAGACCAGTAATACCGTGGGTTTGACATCACCTTTCACTTCCTTCGCCAGGATCCCTAAGTGAGGGACCAAAGAGAGTTTCATTGTCATTCGGAGATCCCGCACTGCCCGGCCTTGGCCAGGGAAAACCAACCTTACAGTGAAAAATGTGCAAGAGTGAGCAACAGACCATAGAGCCCACTGGTTCTTGGAGTGGACTGAACCATTCAGAAGCAACTGATAGGATGGAATGTTGAATGACTTGAAGTTATGAGTACCACATCAGGAAGAATGGCACTTTAAATTCTGGAAACATATTTCAAAGTGTGATATAAATATTAAACTGAGACAATTATATGGCACCAAGATCCTTGTAGCTAGCACACTTGGCTCTACCAACATAAGAACTAGAAATACAAGTGACCTCTTTGAATTAACATGGCTTTGTCCAGATGGTAAAACTGAAGCAAAGATCCAAAGGTGAGTCATGCATTTTGAGAGGCTAAAGGTGAAGACCAGGAACGACAATAAACGGTGCTCAGTCTGGCTCTTCCCTTTACCACTCCAGGCTTGTAACACATAGGACGGCCCTGTGAGCAGTGTGAGACACATGGCCTACAAGTTCATTACCAAGAATGAAGGAAACTGGAAGAGTCATGCTCTAATTGCAGCAAGTACTTTGTGGAGAACGCATAGGAAGGATTTAATATCCTGGCCTCCAGGGAAAGAAATGCAGATGCTGCCAGCTGCAAGGAAGACTAAGCACTGGAGCATAAAGAGTGAGGCGGAGTGAGCATATGTGTCGCATCTGTCGCACACTCTCATCCTCACCACCAGCTGCCCACCTGATGATCTGCATTTTTGCTCCTAGTAATAGTCATGAACGAGCAGTGTTGGCGATGGTCACTTGATAAGGATGTACCAACCGGTTGCTCAGAACCCTCGGCAATTATGTCATTAGACTAGAAACCTAGACCTGCAAAAGGAGTGCCTGGACATGTCCAGACTCTAAAATGGCTTCCAGAAAAGACAATGTATATTATTACACTAAATGTTAGCTGCAGCAGCGAGGAACATTCCCTGCTATACGTCTTCATTTTAGTTTTCTGACTGATGGATAAAATGTAGATGCATGGACTATGGAATAAGTACTGAAAGTGTATTGTGTAGACACATGTGTGTAGGCCATACAAGGTAAGATACAATTGTGTTTTTGATAATCAGAATTTTGTGTTAGTTCAGTGATTCTTACTAGGATCAGATTGTTGAATAGCACCATTTTCGTGGCAGTTATACTAATTAAATATACTAATTAAATCAGTACTTTCTGTATGTGTAGCTATCGCTTGGACATCAAATGTCCCCGAAGGCCCAGGCACTGAAGGTTCATCTCCACCCCATCACACTACTGAGAGGTGGCGGGGCCTTTAGTAGATGGGTCCTTGTGGGGGTCTCAGTTTATTACCAATGTGCCATCGAAGGGAATCATGGGATGCATGTGGCTTGCTCTCTATAGTCTGCATTCCGGCCATAAGAAGAGTCGTGTTTTGCTCCTCCAAACATTCTCTACCACGTTTTGTTTTCCTGCTGTAATTGTCAGAAAAGTGGGACCACTCTGTCTTGGAATGGAGCAGCTACAGCTGGGAGTGTGAATACTTCTTCCCTTCCTCTGCTTCCCCTTCTCCTTCTCGTTGCCCTCCTCCTCTTCAAGTGTTCATCCTTTCTGTTGATAGCAGTGGAGCCCAGAGGTGTTCTACCACTGAGCTGCTTCCTCGACTCCTCTTTTTTATTTTTTTCTTTTAAAACATAGAAGTTGAGGCAGAAGAATCACATGTTTAGTCTTGCTTATGCAGTTGTTTCCTTTTTAAGTTGATTATCTCAGGAATTTTGGAGCAACAAAATAAAGCTAACATGTGCATGTTTCACTAATATAAGTACATTATTTGAATTCTGAAAAGGCTTAACGTTTTCCATTGGTATGAGAAAGTAAAGATATTATTCAAAGCAAGAGAAAATAACATCACATTTTTCTCTTTTCATGTGCTCTATTATTTTAATAATCTTCATGTGTTAAAATACTTTTATTTCACTTACATAATGATCTCTAGGAACCAAATGTAACATATTGATTTTTTCATAATAAAATCAGTACAGAATCATATTCTGCTATAAGGGCTATTTAGAAATGAGTCACTTTTAAAAGATTTTCCAACTTTAAAGATTCCGCTTTTACAAATTTTTCATACCTGATTTACTTGCTAATTTCCTTTTCCCCTAAGGGAACCAATAGTCATTTATATAGAACTTGACACATCCATCTGGCAAACTAACTAAATCAAGAATCACCTCTGGGGATGATTTTGATAAGGATTATTTCCTGGAATGGTGGTGTAATGTTGTTCAATTGTTCCCCATATATTTGATACATAACATTATAATGCTACATTCTAATACATTGGTAACACCCTCTCTCACCTTCTGCCGCATATGAGTCAAAAGATACTTTTAAAGAGTTTCACATTAAGGTTTAAAGTTGAATTAATGATTTAACTCATTCAAAAATGATGAAGTAAATGAGATTCATAAAATTCAATGAAGTTACCAAGTCATAGGTTTATGATATATATTTCTTTTTTTTTTTTTGGCGGTACTGGGGATTGAACTCAGGACCCTGCACTTGCTAGACAGGCGCTTATTCCACTGAGCTATATCCCCAGCCCCGATGATATATATTTCTATAGGTACATTTTTAAAGTTCCCCCATTATTTTTGGAAACAGGTATGCTATAAATTATGAATATCTTAGAATTTAATATTTACAAGATTTTATGATGGAATAATTTTCGTAAATCAGATGTCAGCCACAGCGTACTTGCTGAGAATTTACTGGGTATATGTTGTTTCAAACACAAGACATGAAATGATAAAATATACACATAGGAAGAATAGTAAGGTATTTTGCTTTTGACTTTGTTGTTGTTATTTTGTTATTTTTGTCTTTAAAATGAACATGTTGGGCTGGGGATATAGCTCAGTGGAATAAGTGCTTGCCTAGCAAGCGCAGGGTCCTGAGTTCGATCCCCAGTACCGCAAAAAAAAAAAATAAAATAAATAAATAAAATGAACATGTTACAAAATTCTAGGAAAAGTATAGTAAAATAAACCACATGAGCAAAAAAAATTGGTCAAAACAATTTTAAGCATTAACTGTAATTTGAAGAGAATAATACACAATATAACAACTATTTTTGAATTCCTAACCTTGTTTAGTGAAGCTCTGTATCATTTGTAATGTTTTCTTATTATTTGGTATTTTCTTTAATTGTTTGATTAATTTTGCATTGAAGATAACAATATGTAAGATAACCACCATTGTTAATTTCCTATCATCTTATTTTGAAATTCTGTATCATTTTTATTATTTTGTTTTTGTCTTTGTTGTTGTTGTTTTGTTATTGGTTTTCTCTCTTTAAAAAAAGTGGAAAAAAAGCTTTAAAAAATATTTGTGGGAAACTATAGTGACCCAATGAATGGTTATGGTTCCAATAAATCAATTACTGAAGGAGTCTAATGAAGCTGGCAGAGAGGGTTACAGGATGATGAATTGGCCAAGAAAATGTAGAGGAGAGTGGTATTCCATGCTGGGACAAAAATTGTGTAACTCCGAAGAAGGTATGCTCAGATAATGAGGTGACCTAGGAGGGCAGTATATATGTTGGGGAATTCTTGTTAATGAACCTGAACAGGCAGGCAGTAATGGAATTTCATTGTAAGATTATTCCATTTTCTTTAAAATGTATGTGATGCTTTCATTGTTCTACCTAAAATTAGCACCTATTCAAATATAAAATTGACTTTGAGTAAAACAGGAAATCCCAGGGGATTTAACAAACTTTGTTCTGTTGTTTTAGGAATATACAGCATATCAAAACATGCCTCAGCATTTGAGAAGCACGAAGGCAAAAGAGGTCCAAAGGAAATGAGAATGCCTAAGAGTTACTGGAGTTACATGAATGAAATAAATTTTAATTATTAGTTAATACTGGTAAACTGACCAATAAATCTTCCTAGCTATGTCTACACACTATAGTAAATTAATTTAGGCTGAGAATTGTATATGCTAGCATTCTACTGTTGATATATTGGACATTGCTTCAGGAATTCTAAATTAGTTCCAACCATGCACTTTCATTACAGAGAACCCTTTTTTATTTTCTAGGGAAAAATATAGATCATGCCAGAAGAACAAGATTTCCAAAGTAAGGTTGATCGCAATATAGTGCAATTCATTTTCTTTCCATTGTCAAAATACCAACGTAGGCCGCTGACAGGGGAAGGACAAAAGTACATTCTGTTCTCAAAATAAAGTCAGGAACTGAACAATTTTGTTGTTGTTGTTGACCAAGGAACAATAGGCTTTTCAGAACATTTATTTTGCTAAAGGAACAAAGGAGTTCAGTCAAATTTTTGTTGTCAATAAAAAACCAAAATGTTTGTGAAAATGCTTCTTGCCAGGAATTCAGGTATCTGGTCATTTTCTTCAACATCCTGGTTTTATGCCGTTGAACTTTGTAAGTGAAAGAAACATGCTTTGATATATTCTTAACTGCTTAAAAGGATTGAACTTTATGGTGGTTTATAATTCCTGAAATGATGATGAGATATTCTCAAGCCTTCTTTTCAAGCAAAGATGAAAATTCTTTGCATATATATGGAGAGAGAATGTTTATATGTAGTATGTAGTAGGTGGTACATGTAGTATGTAGCACTATGTAGTATGTTTTATAAATCTCATATCTATGTAGTATATCTAGCTAGAGAGTATATTTTTACATATAGTATATTAAATATAGATCATATATGGATGTATATAGTATATCTAGTTGGAAATAAAATTTTACATATAAGCACACCCTTCACCTTTTATATTAATATATTCAAAAATTATTAACTTATGAGCAATTTGCAAATGGCAAGAAAGAAAATTTTCTGTAGTAGGCCTTATCAAGATCAAAATATATGTATATTAAATTTTGGCATGCTTGATGACTAAAGAATCATGTTTAGAGCATATTTTGTGATTTGATGAATTAATATGATTATCCATAGTGTCTTTCATCTAGCTAGAAATTTTCAGCTGACCAGACACTTTACTAAGTATGTTATAAAGTCAAAATTTATCCTGTAATTGGAACTTATTTAGGCTCTTCAAGCCTCTGTTTCTTTAGAATATGAGATTTTTCTCCTTTCCTATTAATGAAGATATTAGAACATTTGACTAAATTAAAAGTGGTTAAATTAGAAGTATTTACACACATGCACATATAAGCAACATACACTACACTTCCAAAAGTTTCAATCTTGCAAAAAATGTGTTTTACATTACTTGTGTTGTTAAGAAATAACATTCCACGCATTCATTTGGGAAGGAAAATGCTGTGTTAATAACATCATGGAGTTAACTTAAAATCTAGAGCAGGTATATTAGCAGTAGTTGGACAGTCACATTAGCTAATTTTTGTTTATAAATAGATAAATATATGTGATATATGAATTTGAATTTTTTCCTGAGGGAAGCATCTTCTACTGCATTGCATATGGGTCCATCTTCTTTCATGAGAAAACAATTCTAACTCACTCTAAATTCATAGTACATAGGCCTATCCAATATCAACCTAGTTGTCAGTTGAGACCTTAGGAGTTGATTTATAGCTGAATGAGAGTAGAAAACGAAAAAGAAAGAGAGTAAATCATGATCCTTGTCAATAAAATGATTCACACTTAGAGACACGGGGCACAGTTACCTGTGGAGTGAGAGCATTGGCACAGACTGCTGCTGAAGACATCCTGTTGGCTAATACTAGTCAGATCATCCAAGTGGAACCTGAATGAAGCAGAGGAGAGAATTCATGAGCACTGATGAGGAAAGTTTCTTGCAGTCTGTCTCTTCTGAGACATTATCGATAGCCCGGGTTACCACTGATTTGCTCAACAAAATATATCCACATCGCTGTTTCTTGTTTCCTTTCCTTTGAAAATATCAATACAAAGCTCTGCCTACATCAAACACCAAGCAGGAAGACGTCAGATAGTATACAGAATTTGTAGTTTAAAGATAGTCTGCAATGTTAAACTCTACAGTTATTCTGATTTCTCTTCCAAAATCTTTGAAGACTTCTCATCTAAAACCTTTTTTATTTTACTGATTCCATTCCCATCATCTTGTCTTATATGTTCTCGCTGGATGGTACAGTATTAGTGGGCAGGGATGATGTACTATTAATGACCAGGGAGATCTCTGTTATGTCTCAAATTCCACATAAATTATGTATCCCACGACCTATATTTGTACCTTAATCCTTTTTATTGAGTGCAAGATCTAGGTTTTTAGTTGCTTGCTGGAAAGTTACACAATCATGTATGAACAACATCTCAGACTCTATTCAGGAACAAATTCAGTCTCCTGAACTCATCACCCCAAATGTTCCTTTCTTTGTACAAACTCTATAATGACATATGTATGCTGTAAATGTTCCATATCGATAATGAAGGAAACTCTCTAGCACCCAAGTGTTCCACACTTGAATATTAGCCTCTGATTCCTTAACTTCTAATTTGTGGTTGTGTACACAAAATTTTCTCCTAATGGGTTTAAATTACTTGCCTAAAAGGCAGTTTAAGTCACATATTTCTAAGTGGACTCTGTACCCTGAAGTACTCTTTAGTGCATCATCAGCTCTCAGTATAGGTCTAGGGTTTTGGGTACAAATTAAAAGCTAACAAGAACTATTTTAACCAATTAATCTTTTTTTACTTTCCTTACACATTTTTAGTGCTAAGAGAAATTTCAAGTGTTGATGTTTCATATTCTTCCCCAAAAGGTGGCGGGAAGAAATTAAAATTAGCATATTGAGATCTCCTTTCTTGAGGGGAAGTATAAAATGATTCATCAATGACTCCATTATAATAAGTAAAGGAGGACTTGCTAAATTAAGTGTACAGCAGAAGACCCCTGGGGAGTAAGGGTATGATTTAGTGATGGAGAGCTGGCAGAGCATGCGGAAAGCCTCGGGTTTGATCTCAGCACCGAAAAAAAGGAAAGTCTTCTACTTTCAGTTTTTATATCATTTTTTGGGGAAATGGAATCCATTACTATAAGATTGCCCCATAAGACCAGTTTTCTCTTTTAGAATTTAATAGACATGAGGGATATTGCCCTTGAAGAGTCAATGAATGAACATCTTCTGATTGAAATTTAAATAAACATCATTCATAACATAGCACTTCTACAGATATATTTATATATAATGTAACAGAACTCATCCTCTCTCTTCTTTAATTAAGGAAGTCAAGCAGACATTAAATTAAGTCTTACTTGCATGACCTGTTACTTGCTAGATCTTGAAGCAAACAAAGCACACAAATAAAACATGTCCTTGCAAAAGAACCAGATTGCTACTGAAAGAGCACATAAAATCTGAACAGTACAATAGATATTGTGATAGAGAAAGCAAATGCTCAAAAGGAAAGAACAGCTGAGATGAGGAAAAGGAGAAAAAAAAGAAGGAAGGGAAATATATATATATATTTATACATATATACATATATACACATTTTATACATTTATACATATACATATATATATACACACACATATATATGTACACATACAAGATAGCTAAAATAATTATACCACTAATTTCTATTGGTTTATTGAAAGGAACAGTTAATACTTCATTGTTTGATCAGTTTTGCATGTGTATCTCTGGCAATCTGAGCAACTACTTGGAAGATAACAATATGTAATGTAACAACCATTATTAATTTCTTATCATCCTGTTTTGAAATTTTTCATCATTTTTATTGTATTTGTCTTTTAATTTTTGTTCTCTTTAAAATAAAGCAATCAAAATTTTAAAAATGGCTAGTGTGATAATAGTCAAGCTTTTTAATACTTTAGGGTTGGGATCAATCTTGTCCTTTAAAGACCATTTGTTAGAGTTTGGAATGGATGTTACATGTGGTCTCGGTGAATCTTCTATTCATTCTCTCATAAGAGAACTTCTGCTTTAGACACTTCCTTCCAATTATCCCTTCCCCAACATTCCCTCAACCAGAACAGAACTATTTCATTTTGTCAAACTCAAAATAAATTTTCTCCTCTCATTACCATGATAATGTATATGGAAAATTGCCCCAGAAATATCCAGATTGATGGAGAGAAATTTACAAAGATTCAATAGCTAATGGAAAATATAATATGAATACTGTCTCTCTGGAAGAAAATAATATCATGATAGTATAATAAAATAAAATAAAATAAATTTGTTTTTACTTCAATGTATCTTGTGACCAGTCTAATGACTAATCTTTAGAGAAATGGCCTGAATTTGTTGTCTTCAGAGGACAAATTCTCTACAATCAACAAATGATATCAAGGTCATCATAATCCAGATTTTGGAGACCACATTAAAAGAGTAACCTTATTGCAAGTGGAAGGGACTTTTAGGTTGCTGTTCCAGTGCTTGGAGGGAACTTTCCTCAAACCTGAACCATTGACTTAATTGTTTTGCCTGCTGAATTAGGCAAACAAGGAAGTAAGTAACAAAAACAATAATCTGAAGACTCTTGAGCCATGAAGGACTTTTCTTTTCCATTGCTGAAGCTCATTAGTGCAGCACTCTTGAACTACTGACCATACCAATTCTCCCTGCTTGAGGAAGATGGAATTATAAACCACAGTGGTGAGTGGAAGTTTAGGACACTTAGTTGAGCCCTCTGATGTTTGCTTCCTCTTAGTAGTGAGCTGTCTAAAGGGATACACATTCTCTTTTTGTGATTAGAAGGGAACTCAATCAGTCTAATTAGGGGATCATTAGGGAACCAACATGTCACAGATAAAAGGGACATCTACCCACCAGCCCTCACAATACACAAAAGATCTGATCACACTCTGATTTAGTGACAAGTATGTTAAAGAATATATTTTTGGGAACTATAAGATTCAATGTTATTGATACCTTCAATTTTTTTCCTATTATAGTACTGAAGAAAAACCCTCTATTTGGCATGAAATGAGGTAATGCACATGAAGTGCTGTACACATGGTGACTAATGCATGGTTACACAGTCCCATCTACTGAATGACCAACTCCTACTGTAGCTATTCCCACTACTAATACCAGATTATTTCATGTGAGAAAATAATTCCAGAAATATCTTACCAATTGCTATTAATGACTTTCTTTAAGTTTTCACAGCATTGCAGTTTAAACCGGTATAGCTTTATAATACTTCTGAGGTTATTACTGAACACTTAAAATTGCTAATAATTTTCAAGTGGAATTATCCTTTATTGCCACTAATTTGTTCTAAAATCCTCAGCAAATAAATGTATAGACTACAGAAATAATAGATAGATCCATTTATGAACAGTTATCACATTGGAATGTTTGATTTATAAATAGCAAATAGTAGTATCTTCTTAGACATAATATATAGTTTTATTAATGCTGCTAAACATTTTTCAAAGCCAAATATGGATTAAAAAAACCTCTGATGTTCTTAACTAAGGTCATAAAGTATGTCTCTGGGTCATTCATTGGAATAATTCTCCTTAGCTTATTAAACTTAGTAGATGTCAGAGTTATAGAACCTTTCCTTCAATCAACCATTCAAAGACAACAGGATTGTTTCTAATAGCGATAATAAACTTCTTTCATATTGAGTCACAGATTCCAAAGTCATCTGCTATGAAATGTAATAAATCTTGCTATGTTTGGAATATGGAAAGATTATAAAATATGAAAAGGTAAGAAAAGCCCCATGTTGCAAGTCCACTGAATGGGATGAAGAGTGATGATCAGGGCCTATTTTGCAGGTGTGACAAGCATGTCTGGGCCCAACATGACCAGTTCCTGTGGGCCCTCTGTTGACAACAAAGGTGTGAAATTTTCTGCCTTCAGCTCTACCAGTGTATTTTGCCAGCACGTGTATACACTGGGAATACTTTTGGAATATGTTTCTTTAAAATTTCTTTTTTTTTTTTTCTTTAAAATTTCTGAAAGGACTTTAATACTGAGAGTTGCATCCATACCCCATCTCCCCACATAAACTCTATTTTTACCCATTCCTATGCATATACAAATTGATTTCTATTATATTTTTGTTTTAAAATGTAAAACTTAAGAAAGTTTCATTACTTTTTCTTTAATAACTCAGTTTTTGAAAGCTCTTGTCTGTTAAAAAACCCAGACAGAATGTAAGCTGTGTCAAGATGAAAAAAACCAATCAGTCTAAGTGTCTGCATATTACAAACAGAAAGTTTAACACTCTTCTCTCTTGTTAGTGTGAACTTTGAATTTGGAATGTTGGTCTTCACATAAAACCGATGAGAGCTGATCTGTTTTTGAAAAGGAGCAAATATTTGTCATTTGAATGGGTCACAGAAGGTGTATAATTTCTGATATGTTTCTATGTGGAAAATGCTAAGGAGTAAGACACTAAATAACACACAAATTTAGATGGAAATTAAAATGATCATTTTCTTTTTATTATACATTGAGCAACCATGCTTTGAAAAAGTACCATTCCATAGACATGGCCTTTCATTTTATCTTCTGATTCAAAACTGGACACCTGTCCGGTTGATATCTGTGCTGTCTAAATTTTAGGCTATCAGTTCAACCTTTTTTTCTTTTTTCCTAGCATATATTAATTTTTGTGAGTCTCATATTCCTAGTTACTTTGAGTACTCTGTAAGCCACCAATAAATCAATCACATTGTATAACAGTGTATTTCAGAATACAGAACTCTTTTGAAGGGAAGGTCAGTACAGCTAATGGGCCCTGTACTGTACTTCTATGTAATGCTTTACGGGCAGTTGTCTCAGACTTCAGTTGTCTGAAATCACTGAGTGAAAGGAACAAAGGGGCACCATTGTATAGACTTCTTTCAGAGAGATCTTATGCTTTTCTAACAATGAGAAAATGTAGGGGTGTTATTGCCATAAAATTTTATTACTGGAGTGTATGCAGTCCATAATTTTTCTAAAATAAAATTGAAAGTTAATAAAATTGTTGTGTGATTATTTGGATAATCTGCCTTACAAATGATTAAGACAGATATTTCCTCGATATATGACATCAATAACATTAAATAAAGCATGACTTGTCTATATAATCAAATTTTGCAATTTCCATATTAAAAATCTGGCAAAAAAAAAATCTGGCAAGACTTATTATTCAGTATTCATTCTGTGATGGTACCAACAACTTAGTTAATAAATGTAAAATTCTCTTACATAAAACTCTCAGCTTGTTTCACTGAATTTTAGTTTGGTTTTGTATATATAGGCTGATTAAATAAATAAGTTGGTTCAGCAGTATGAAAAGAACCTCTCGGTTTTGCTGGCTTTCCTTATCTTCTTAGAATAAAACTTACTGATAAAGGGGTATGTATTATTAACTTGCTTTTTCACCAGATTCTTTATGATCCCCCCTTAGATCATAGTCCTGGGATAGATGAAGAATGCATAGATGCTTTAGATGCATTTTCCATACTGGAAAGGTTAATACTTATTTTAAGTCTAATTGTTATTGTGTAACCATTCTATTAATTAATGGTTTAATAAAAGTGCAGGTTATCTAAAATGTACAAGGAAAGGGCTAGACTACATATACAGGGGTGGTCTACAGCAACACATGGCCTGTGTCAGAGGAGAGCTGTCCCAGTAGGTTTGGAAATAGTTCTGAGGAAAGAGGAGTCCTAGCTCACACGGCCCTTGTGTTTTGATGGTGCTGATGTGCTAGTAAAAGTTTCCATTTATCATGATGATAATAGGGAGAGTACAGTCAACATTTAAAAATTGACATTTTAAAATTACCAAATAATATTACTTTAAGCAGTGCACAAGACATAGCACCATTTAGAACTGGTAAAGTGATAGAATTATTTATGCCTGAATGCATCATTACCTTCTTAATTGTCATAGCCTTCCAGTGTATTTCATATTTTTGCAGACTTGCTCCGATGAGATGCTGCTGCGAGGAAAGGCAATGTGCGGTCAGCTACATTTCGGAAGCAGCATCTCTCACACGACACCCTTACACGGACAGCGAGAAAGCTTCCACACTTAAAAGTAGATTCAGCTTCATGAGCAACAAACACAGTTTGACATATGATTCTATTCATTAAGAATAAAGCACTCAGAAAAGTGTTATTCCTTGTTGCAATTTTGACAATAAACATAAACAATTACATCTGGAGTTGATTATGTGTTTTTCCTACTGCCTGATATTTTAAACCAAGGAAATTTTCAATGGTTTGTAATCTATCAATGTTTTACCTGCAGCCAGCCCCTCACATGAGAAATAAATAAATAAAACCTGTTTTCAGTATGTGACAGTTAAAGATTTGGGGGAAAATGTGAAAGGAACATTTGAACAAACTGTGGGTGGGTTGGTATTTATTCTCAGTTTCAAAGTACAGGCAACCTGCGGCAGATATCACATTTCTTGGTTACCTTTTCAAAGCATCTAAAGGCAATTCTTTATGAAACTTTTCAGAGTATGTTCCTTGGATTCCCTTTGTTCTTTAGAGGAAAATAATGAAATAGTTTGTGGTATTTTGTTTCACTGTTTTTACCAATATTTCTTGTCAGAAGTGAGAGCAGAAGGGTTTACAAAGAACTAATCCTAGACCCTTCCCTAGATGGGACACTGGCTAAGGGCTAAGACACCCTCACACGGCCAACTGTGACCTCAGCACTCCACAGGGTGAAGTTGGAGCAGAACTAAGGCTGCCACTCTTCTGAATTTGCATGCGGTTAACATTTCCCTGGCATCAAGCTGAACAGGACAGACTGAGACATTTTTCAATACCGAGTACTGTTCACGGTGATTTGTAGCACTACTTCATCTGACCCAGGGACCTATAAAATTCAATTAAAATTTGCATATTTATGGTACCTGGGACAATTTTTAAAACTAAACTTATGAAGGCAGTACACCCTGTGGTTAGTAACATGGGCCCTGGGAATTATGGAAAAAATGAGCCCAGCTCTTACTGACTGTAAGGCCACTGTGCTTCACCTTTGCCTCTTTAGTTCCTTGGTCTTAGCCAATTTTGTGTCACTATAGTGAAATACCTGCTGTTGGCACGAAAATGAGCTCTATTTGCTCACAATTCTGATAAGAGGTTTATGTACGAACAACTACAGGATCATGCAAAACAATTTTTTCATTCTAACTTTTTTCACGTAGTGTCTTTTATAGTTAAACCTTTCTCCAGATCCTGACCCCTACTAACCTCTGATCTGTCTTATACCATTTTCCTTTTTAAGAGTGTCACATGAATGGAATTATACAATATGTAGCTTTTCATGTGTTGTACTTTGCAGGGCGAATTGTAATTAGAAGCTCACTTTCTCCTTTCAAAGGTAGTACCTTCTAACAATGAGGGAAAGGAAACTTTCTATAGCAAGAGAAGGGTTGCCTTAAAATGTTTTAAAATCATTTTTCGTGTGAATAATGAAAGTGAGTCATTTCTAAATATCTCTAATCTGCATTCTTAAAGGACCTGAAAATAGATTTTTAAATGGAGAGCCTTAATGGATTTTTGAAAGCAACCTCTGTAGAACTATAAAAGTTCAGTGGCATTCCACCGTACTTAAAAACTGCCTGAAAAAAAAGTTTAAGCATGAACTGTTCCTTTTGTACTGTTTTGGTCTTTCTCTTCACTGTCGTTGTTTTGATAGGTTTCTTTTGCTTTATTTATTTTTTTTTTTTTTGCGGTACTGGGGATCGAACTCAGGACCCTGCGCTTGCTAGGCAAGCACTTATTCCACTGAGCTATATCCCCAGCCCCCTTTTGCTTTAAAATTAAAGAAAAAACAGCTGCTAGAGATCCAGAAAGTTGGAAACATATAGCCAGGTTAAAAAAAAATTCAATTTTTTTTATAATTGAAAAAAATCAGTCCTATTTTAATAATTCCTAGCACGATGCAGTCTTTTATATTTTTCCATCTTTAAGAAGTAACATTTTTCAGGTATGGGCATAAAATGCAGAAATGAATGGAACTTTTAAGCTATTTCATTGTGGATGTGTAGAGGCAGTGCTGCTCACAAAAAGCTCACAGGACAACACTGGGAGGCATGAGTTCTTGAACAATGGCTGTGCACTGGGAGGGTGAGGACTTCGAAGGGGGAAGAAGACCAGCTGAAGAGTGCAGGCCTGAGGGTGTGCAAAGAGGGAAGCTGAGCCGGTCCTTGAACTCAGAAGTTCTTACACCCCCTAGGCTTGTGAACGCAGCACCTTGGGAGAGGATCGAACCCTTGAGGGGAGAAGCCCAGTCCTGTGGCGTGAGTGGGCTGCTGCGCTTAGCATCTAGCCTGGCACCTCCTGCCCAGTGCCCACCTGTCCTAAAGCTCCACTCACTGGGGGAGAAAATCCGGCACAAGTTTCACAGATCACAGCACAGCTCAGAGCACCAGGTAGTCTGAAAGCCAGAAAATCACTCAGAGGGCACCGACTGAGTTAGGATTGCTGGGCTGTTGAGAAGGAAAGAAATAAGGACATGGAGGAGATTATATGTGCCAACGCAGATAGAAAGGCATATTTCAGTGAGTTGCAGGGTGGGCAGCAGTTTTGACCACTGTGATCCCAGGAAGGACAAAAGACACTAACGCAGTGCAAGAATAGGCACTCTCTGCCACTTCCTCCAATGCTAGTGAGTCTTGTGCGCCCCACGATGTCCTGCCAGATGCCTGTTCTTCAGATACATTGGAACTTCGTGCCCACATGGGAACCCTCTCCCTCTCAGCCAGCAGGTGCTGAGCTCTGTAATCTCTGGCTACTACTACTGAGTTTGCAGGATGGACAAGGACTGCTTTTCAGGTGTAGACAGAGTTTGGCTAGGTAGGAAAGCATAGAGGAATAACAGGAGAGGGTTACACAGTGTGCTTGTCTGGAACAATTTATATAAAAGGCAGAATATGCAGCTATAGAGATTCTTGTAGAGGGAAGGGGATGAAGATCAAGACGACCTTTGAACAAACCCGTGGGAGGGGCTGGGGATATAGCTCAGTGGAATAAGTGCTTGCCTGGCAAGCACAAGGTCCTGAGTTCGATCCCTAGTACTGCAAAAAACAAAACAAAACAAAACAAAACAAAAACCCGTGGGAGCCTGAGTAACCGACCAGCCGCACTGAGCGGTCCTCGGTCCAACACGTTGAAGGGATTTGATTATACGACAGTGGGAAAAAATTCTCTGACTAGCTATGCACACAGGATCAAAACAGAAACCAAGCAGAGCATGGCCTATGAAGGGACCCAGAGCCATTCATCATGGTTCCCAGCCCCTTCTCTCACCACAGGCAAAAGAACAAATTGTAGGAGGACAACCAGCTTAAACAGCAGTAGTCACATCCAACCTTCAGGACTTAAGCACAGAAAAATGAAGCTCAGCCTCTCACAAATACTGCGAGTCAACTTTCCCTGTTTTATGGACGTAGGTAGAGCACGCTAGTTCAATTCTGACTTCACTGTAAGTACAGCTAAGAAGACCTTTTCCTTTTGTGTTTTTGTATTGTGTGGTTGTTTTTTATTTCTTTTTCTTGTTTTTGTTGTTTCTCGTTTTTCTTTTCTTCTTTCATCTGTTTTTTGTAGGGAGGGGTTTGTGTATGTGCAAAGGAGAATAAGAATAAATTAGTGTGTTAGTTGAAATAATGTGTCTCTGGGCATGTCAGAGCCCTCACCAAAAACTGTATGGGGAGTTTAAACACAAGCTTCCTAATTTCATGGCTTTCCTCAATCTCCTATACATTTACTTTCTTCCTTTTTCTTTTCCTTGTAAATAACCTCCCAAATGCCTTCTACCATTAGCCTTCCATTCCCAATATAAAATTAGTATCAGTGAAATCCTATTCATTTTTCCGTCATTTGGGGCTATTTTTTTTATTTCTTTCTTTCTAAAGAATTCTTTTCCTTCTCTTTTATTTCTCATCCTTACATTCCAGCCTACTTTGCATCAGTAGTTATCATACTTGTTCGAGTTTACTGAAAAAAGAATGAATTTTTCAAAGTGTGATTGACACATGTTTGGCTATGCAGATGCTGATATAAACAGGAATAACTCTCCCCTTACAAAACAGTCTGTAGAACAGCTCCTCCTACACTGAGTAGATTGAAAAGGTACCTAAGGGCCAAACATTACCTTAGCCAGGGAAATGTACACTACCTAAGTAAATCTCCACAGTAGCAACAAGGATTTTATACCTTAACTGATCCTGAATCTCAGTACAGAAACAATAGAATTCTGAGAAAAAAGGCAGTTAGATGCTTACCAAACCCCTTAACATGTGAAAACCTAGTTTAAAGGCACTGAAGTAGAGGAAGTGACAAGCAAAGAACTCAACAAACAAACGTTACCATTTTTGAAAAGATCAAAGAAAAAACTAATAAATCCATAAGATGCTCAGTAAGCTCAAAGAGGAAGGGAATAAACAGATAATGGATATAATAAGCAAAATTTTCAACAAATTTAAAGAAGTCATAAACATAAAAACTAGTTGAATTTAACAAGATAATACAAGATATGAAAGATCATTTAGTAAAAATTAAAGATCATGAAAAGAAATCAAGTAGCAATGCAAGATATAAAATTTCTATTGAAAATATGGACAGTAGAAATGACCATTTGTGAAGAATGAGTGCCAGAACTGGAAGACAAGGTTGATATATCATGTACCCAGTGATAACCTGCACCCAATGATCACAACAGCACATCATGGAAAATGGATCCAACCCTTCTGGATGACATAGAAAATACAATCTAAGCATTAATTAGTGAAGGAATGATTAGAAAATGGCCAAATAACTGTAAGAAATGTACTCACTGAAACCATAGAAGAAAATTTCCCACATCTCAGGAAAGAATTCAACTTCCAGGTAAAAAAATCATGTAGATCCGGGGAAGATGGCGACCGGGTGAGCAGCAAGGGAGCGAACCTCCTTAATAAACACCACCAGCTCCAGACAGACTTGGTGAGCGTGAATGCCGGAACCTCAGCTGGGAAGTTTAAACTGGGCGTATTTCTCTGAGATGCCGGGGGAGATGTGGTAGGGCGGACCAGGCTGCCGGGGCGAGACGTGGGAAAGTCCCAGACGCTGGGAGCCGGGGACGATCCCCGCGGGGAAGAAGCGGGGATCGGTCAAGGCGCAGTGGGAGCGCGGCCGCCTCGGGCCCTCCCGCCCTCCCCCCAGACGGTGCAACCCCCCCGGCGACTCCCGACAGAGATCAGCTTGCTAGCGGCGGAGACACCCGGCGGTCCCACGTTTCGCGCGTGTCGGGCGAGCCGCGC